>LPNX010274101.1:18410-32604 GCA_001517045.1 Pseudotsuga menziesii
TGATCTAAGACCTACTCTTATATTTAAATTGAATTAAAAATTTGTCCATAATTTTGTCTTGTATATCAAAAAGGCCGATCTAACATATAGAGTCTCGTTCTTCGAAAATTAAAATGTATTGATGTACAATGTTCTTGTTTTGATACCCTTGGTCATTGCATTAATGGTCCATGGTAGTACTAGTGGATTTGGTCATTGTTTTATTCTTCTACCTTAAACTATCTTTTATCTAGGTATAATGTTACAATGTGCCTCTACTTAAGAAATGTAATTATCTAACATTACTTTTTATTTTTTAAACTTTAATTATAATGTTTTTTTCCATAGTCAATATATGTTTTAAGAGAAATCATTAAGAACCCCTTGAAGGTATTTGTGTTAAAACCTTAGATGGTGAAGACAATTGTTCCAAACAAATGGTTCAATAAAGTCAACCATGGTTAACTATGGTGAAACTTAGTCAAACATTGTAAATATAGTTATGATTTAACATTTTAAGTATATTTAAATTTTACTCGTGATAGAAATTAATAATTTTGTAGAAGTTTATTTCTTTAATACAAATATGAAAATATGGATACACAAGTTAAGAAACCATGCAGAACCTAAGTTTATGGAAACAACTAAACTCTCAACTATCATTACAAAGACACGTAGACATTATTGGGCAGAGCTTAGCTATTAGCTATTAAACTCCTATGAAGGGAAAGAGGAGAGCATGCTTAAACAAGAAACTAAACTAAGGAAAGAGAAT
Source organism: Pseudotsuga menziesii (assembly GCA_001517045.1). Classification (NCBI taxonomy): domain Eukaryota; kingdom Viridiplantae; phylum Streptophyta; class Pinopsida; order Pinales; family Pinaceae; genus Pseudotsuga; species Pseudotsuga menziesii. Next base: position 19,165 of record LPNX010274101.1, read on the forward strand.
GGAGAGCTCAAAGAGAACACCCAGAGTGGTGTAGGCTCTAGGAAACCATTGAGAAATAACACAGAGCTACTAGAGAACTTGCGAGAGGTGCCATACTCTGAAGTAGAACCGTTAGTGGGCATGTTAAATGTGTTAGGATATGCAATAATTAACTCCTCATTATACTGATGGCAACTTGAAAGCTGGGAAAACTAAGTCATAAACTCACGATTATGTGAAAGTGGGTGGAGACCTTGTAGACTAAAACGTTTGGAGTATTTCTAAGAATGACAGGTGTGTGGAATTTGAATTTCAAATTCCAGAAGAAAATCAGATAAGTTTTACTAGTAAATTGATCCCTTTTATAGTTATGAGAATGAAACGTGTTTCCATTTATGTTAATTTAAATAACACAAAATGCTTAGTGATTTGTTAAATGTGTTGAATGAAATTTATAAAGCTCTCACCATATATTTCTTTATAACCCTAAAATTAATCAATGTTATTTGAAATATTTATATTAAATATCAATGTAAAGGATAACTATGATCCAAAAGAGGAATTGCTCAGTATTAAAACATATAAGCTGTGATTTACAGGCTAGTACATAGTTACATTTGAGAGTTGGAAACCTTAACTTAACATTATTTAGTTCAAAAACCTTATAAATTAAATGGAACAATTATTCTTAGAAGAGGACTATGGAAAATAGAAATACCACTAAAACTTCTATTACTATGAGTACTCTGAACCGAAGAATTAGTTAACCTTTTTCCTTCATAAATTGTTTAACAAAACTATAAATAAGATAACCAACAAACCAAAATATTACTTGCACACAAGCCAGAGACTAAAACATGTAGTAAATATAAGCAATATCAATAAAAGAATATTGTTAATAAAAAATTATATACATGACAAACCCTTTCATTTGATTTGAGTATCACAAACTAGGAAAGTTTATCAAGAAGTTTCATTAACCGTCATAATATTCCTTAAACTTAAGGAAGAAAAACCCTTACAAAAACAAATTTTGTTGACGGCTCAACTCTCTCAGTAAAAGCATTCCTATGCAAGTGAAGGGTAAACTTTAACGAAGAGAAATTTTCTTTCTAACTCAAGAAGCACGAAGGAAAGAATAAAAATTCCATTAAATAAAACACGGAGATACCGAGAGAAAGACTTAAATTATGAAAATATTCATTTAATTTCTTCCTTATAGACATGAAAGAGAGGTAACACAAGGACTTGCAGATGATATCTTACTAACCTAAATCCAAAACCCTTCAACCTTTTCATCATTGTAATGACAAGGAGCATGAATACATTATATAAAAAAATGATAATAAAAATTGTATGGAAAAACATCCATTAACAAAGAGATTAAGGAAAATTTTTACCTGCAATTATGAATAAGAAATAAAAAATAATGAACCTTGATAATACAAGATGTAAAAAGGGAATCCACCAATAGTAAGTGCACAATAATCATATTATAACATAATGTGAAGTGAATACTGTGTTAAGAAAGGATTTGTATGCGCAGAGGAACTATGGAAGACTATGTGAGGCTTTAATTGAAGCTTGAACCCACAAAAATAAATAAATCAATGGCATGTTCGTAGTTTAATTGAAAATATAGGTGCAGGATGGCTAGAAGCCATGATGAAGGTCCAATTGTAAATGATAGAAAAAAAATGACCATCAACACTCTCCATAGTTGCTTAGGCTAGTAAAACACAAAACGATAGAGTAACAACCCTTGGTACCTTGTCCGAGAAAGGGTGAAGTGAATCCAGCATGAAAGCACATACCTCGAGAATCTAAATATATTTTCATGGAATGGGTACAATACTATATAGTATGGATCAATATTGCTTAGGATTTAAATTCTCAAAATCTCAAGAACTAATTCTTGGCTAGGTTACAACCTATTGACCTACTAGATTCCTGCAAGTGAATTTACTATGTTGTCATACCCCTAAGAGAGTAATTACTTCAAAATCAATCGTGTTAACCTTTTATCACCCCAAGTTTATATAAAGAGTTAAGAGTTTAAGTCACCCTACCTCTTAAGAGAAGTGATCACTTTAGAGTTGTTGGATAACCTTGGTAACAATTTTTTTTTTTGGTATGTTGCAAATGGTATTGGAGCGAGGTTATAACACTCAAACCTAATGGTCATCACATATTTACCTAATTATATATAATCTATTTTAATTAAATGACAATTTATAGAAAATTTAATTTCTGAAAAATAACAAAATCAATAATCATTGCACACAGACCTATCAATGGATGAACCACGACAAATCATGGAAGAAGAACCAATACCTGAGGGTATGTCGGTACTGGAAGATGCAAGCCTCTACATAGAAAATTAGGAAAAATGTAACATGTTGAGATACAATCATAAATGTTAGAAACTATAAGAAGTTTCAAGGATGATTTAGAGAGTCTTAAGGCGGAATGAATGCTAAATTAGACCAAGAAGAAATAAATGAGTTAATTTTAAAGGGATTAACAAACCATGCACCACATAAAAATAATGGTAAAAACTCTTGCATTGATGGGAAAAGAAGGAAGGAAAACATAAAAGGTTACACCAGTGAGGAAACCACAGACAATACTCAATTAACCTCTAAATAATTAAATAAAGATGATGAAATGAGATATAAGAAAAAAAGTAAGACTTGTGGAATTACAAGGGGAATTTAATAAATTGAGACCTCCAATGTTCGACGGGGAATATGAAGATGGTGCTAAATCATGTTTGTTAAACATAAAACAATGTTTTTAAGTATACAATTACGATGGTAATTTGAGAGCACGTTTGGCTATTTTTCAGATGACTGGGAAAGTTGCTCTGTGATGGTAGGATGAACAAAAACATAAATAACATATGTAGTAAGGAGTTGACCTGTAAGATTTTTAAAACACCATTTAAGAGGAAATTCATGCTAGATCGATATTATGATGAAAAGGCCAAAGAGTTTAATGATATAATATTGGGAGAATTAACTATATAAGAGTTCGTAACTAATTTTGTTAATTTACAATGTCACGTACCATATATGAAGGATGAAAGAGAAATAATATATTGGTTTATTAGTTGTTAACCTTCAGATTACAAGGATAAAATTGAAATTAGCATGCCCAAGACTATGGATGAATTAAGGAGGAAAGATAAACTATGCTATCTTTTATTTAAACAATGATTTGAATTAAGTAGAACTTGACAAAAAAAAAGAATGAAAAGATGGATCAATGCAAGAAAGGATGTAAATATTCACCTTTTATAAAAGGAATAAGAAGCTATACAGAAAAAAACTATAACAAGTTAGGTTCAACTATAAACAATGCAACAAAATTAGTTTTAAAGATTCTTTTGAAAACATCTCCTTATCCTTCTTATACCTATCATACAAGTCATCTTTGCATTTAAATTTATCACTAAATCTTTCTAATACCTTTAAAAATTCATATTCTTGTAATTCAAAGGCTGGGCCTTTGACCTTCATTTTTCCCTTCTTATTCTCATCTTCACTTACCTCTATCGATTCTCCCTCAAACTCGGTATTTTTCCTTTTGGATGATTTTGAATTTTCCTCTTCCTCTATCTCCATGGCCTCTAAATGAGTTCTCTTACCTTCCATTTATACTTTGCTTGTGACAGGAGTTATCATTTATGTTGATTTTAATATATCCAATGTATTTTCCTATCAAACCTCTGCATCCTCTATCTGTGTTGGATAATCCATCAAATTAGTTCTTTCAGTTAATCCTTCCACTTCCTGATGCTCAAATTCCTTGTTCTTGTTCAGTTACCTCCTTTGTAAAATAACATGGTGTGGGTCATAATTGAGTGTAAATGCTTTCTTTAAATTCATCTCCAAAAGCATACTTTCAATTACAGGAAGTGAAATTTTTCTCTTGATAATGAATGGCCCAACCAACCATGAAAACTTGATCTCAGAAGCCTTCTTAAAACTAATAAAATGTTCATTCTCCACAATTATCTTATATCTTATAAATTCTAAGGAAAACATTCTAGGGGCCAAGAATGTTGGCAAAACATATGGTTCATGAGTAAAAACATATACCATGATTATAGTATGTTCTTATAACAGGAACCAATCCCCTATCCTTCTATCATGAGAAAAATGTAGAGCCTCCTACATCTATAGTAACACTTTGATTAATTTAGTATCAAAGAACACTATATATGCTTCTTCCATCAAAAGGTTCATGTACTTGAAAAAATCATCACTTATCTCTGGAGTAAGTACCATTATGGGAGCTACAAGTTTTCTTCATTGAAAAACATGAACATTCTAATCATGTATGACTAAACCTGAAGTGTCTGCTGGTGTGGAAATTCACCAACCGAGAATGGATGCTTTCATCTAGGAATTCATCAAATTTAAGACAATTGGGTTAAGGGGACTGAGACTCGGACTCAATCACACTAATTCTAAATAACATACTCATTAATAATTCATGTAAAAATATGTCTGTATCCAGACCTAAAAACTGAATCAACATAGAAATAACCAGTTTGACTCTTCATTAAATAGGTGTACATACATGGGAAAAGGATGGTTAGTGAGGGATACATCATTTCTAAAAAATATGGAGAAAAAAGGTTACTTCTTTTCAAATTTTACATGTCTAAATGACTAAATTAGGTCTTCTTCTATGAAATCTTCTCGGCCCAGGGTGTATGAAGGTGGGGCTGCATGAGAATCATAAAACAAGAATGCTAAAAATATTTGTGTTTTAGCATAATCCATGCTTACTCTCGCAGAGGAGGAGTAATTTGATGCACACCAATTAATGAAATATGGAAAATTTAGGATTTGTTCAGGGCATAAATAATAAAAATTATACTAGAATACATCATGTAGTTCAATGGTCAGGTATTTAAAAGCTTCTAACTTGTTTTTAAACTAGCGGATGGAATCAAAGGACATAACAGTGTTGAATATGTCGTTGTCTATAACATACCCAAAACTGGAGAATAAATATTTATTAATTTATTTATTTTAGCAGAACATTATGTTAAATTTTATTGTAAGGTTTATGACCAAGTTGGTCAAGGATGAATGTAATTGAAGAATTATTTATTTTATTAATTAATAAAAGGAGACACCTATGCGGGGGAATCTATTAAATGAGTGTTCACTGCCACTGGGAGGAAGGAGCAGATGTAAAAGGCTGATTGATAAGTGGTAGCACTAGCATTCATTTTCTAGCAGTTGCAGGAGCATAATCCCTAAAAAAGTGGTCATGTTCGCTGAGAGGGGGAACTATATTAGGTGGCTCATTAAATTACAAAGTGACCCTAAGACCTAGGAAATATTATATAAACCATGAAATTGAGCAGGAGGCTCACCACTCATTTTGATTTAGGAGAGAATGAACATTTTGATTGCTATAAACTGAAAAGTCAGGCACACAAATAATTTGATGAGGTGATAACTAAAGTGAATTGCTAAGATAAGTCTATTGCTAAGTGCTAAGTTACAGAAGTCTACCATGTAGCAGAGAAATCCATCCTAGTGGTGCAGTGAACAAGCTCGAGGGTCGTAAGCAAGTGTTTGACTGCTTTAGGAAAAGGTTGTGTGGAACAGTCTCCCTTGGGGTTTGGTCCCATTTCTTTGTAACACTTCTAGGTTATAACTCTAATATGTTCATGTAATTATTTATTTATGTTTAAAATAATTGTAAAGTCATTTAGAATGAAGTTATAGTTTATAGAATTTCAGTATTTGGAAGAATTCTGATTATCTAGAAATGAAAATAATTATCCCCTGTATTTTTCCTTTCACCGTAGTGATGTACTCTAGTACAGGAGGATATAGGATTAGGTTGAATAGGAAGTATCATATTAAATAAGTAAATGATTATTTTTTCTTCTTTCGGATTACAGAGTATTTGACAATACAAAAAATGAAACATCTATGCTAGATTTTAGTAAGTTTATAGGTTTAGTTTTCTTGTAATTTTTAACTATTTTAGTGATATCATGTCGAGATGATCGATGAATCATAACACTGATAGCACGCTTACGATCTATTTGATATTGTTTTGAAGTAGTTCTCCCACAGAAATATGTTACAGCCTTAGGGCTCAACTCTTTTAATGTTCAACAATATGTTTCATTTTAACGAGAGCTATTCAGACTAAGAGCCTTAAAATTTATGCAGCAAACTAATTTACCTAAGCTTACACATTTTAATCAAAATCTAGATCTGTCATAACTATTTTTCTTTAGTAAATACACAACCCTTATTACTATTTGTCACCATAATAGATAATCCGAGTAATCCTTTCAAAAAAGAAATAATAAAATCTTACTCATAGCTTAATCTAATGTATTTTGTAAGGTTTAATTAAAATAGTGGAAATCCTTTTTATAAGGCCTAGATAATGGAAAAGACTCAAGTATTGAATCTTTTTACTTTCGGGAATTTACACAGTTACCTTAACCCTAACAGAGTGTGATACTTTGATAGAGATCGAAGTCTACTTAAAGACCCATGTCTTATCAACTTACAATAACAAGGTTAAATATCTTAAGATCTCACTAAAATATTTATGTAATTATAAAGAAAGTAGATGTTAGAGCTTCCTACCTACAACTTAGTAAGGTTTTTAATAACATCCTAACCGTGTTCTTTTTTTTTTTTAAATAAGGGTAAAACCAAGCACATTATAGATGTAAATCCTTTAAAACAATAGAAATGTTTAATTTGTGGACAAGTAAAACTCATGCAAGAATTTGACACAGAAGCTATCTCAGTGTCTCAATGAAAGTCCCTTTTTGGGAGTGAGTACTGAAAACAAATTATAAATACCAGAGGTTGTATGGCTACAGGTTCTAATTTATTTTGGAAGGGAAAAGTCTCGACAGTTGGAACCCTTTAGTTAACTACTAAATAGTAAATCAAACCATCCATTCTATGACATTATGGTTTTCCCGTAAGCTAATCCTTTTAAATTACAAGCATATAGAGGATTTTTAAATATCATTATAGAAAACCAAATGTTGGCTTACCCAAACATTCACCAGTACTACGCTGCAACTTACTCTTTAAAATATCAAACCCTTAATGTCGTTACATCAATAACTAATAGCCAAAATTTTACTGCTAAGACAAAATAGAAGAATCTAAGATTAATATTACAGTTTGAACCCTAGAATCACAACTAAGAAATATATCAAGTCCTCCAGGTTCATACGCAGCAACAATGTTTTCAAGAAATGACTAAGAAACTGAAATCGTAATTCAGAGAGCATGTAGATTCAAATGAAAATGTATTACTATAGAATGACGAGAGGTCAGGGAAACAAACCCAAAATCACCATTTTTGTTAACCTTTAATTTACAAAACCAGGTTTTACAGTGGCTTGTTATGCCCAAAAATAGAATAGCCAACAAAAAGTATCACGACCATACTGTGGAGCAAGGTCAAAATTTAGAGAACAGCCCCTCACTGATTCAGGCATGATAAAATCCTGTAGATATAAATACCCTCAAGAATATTAAAGGAAATAACCTTTAAACATCTTCTCTTATAGAGAATCGTAGTAAAATTATAAAAACCATGGCTATTGCATCCTCTACAGCACATAGTCGAAGGAATAAAAGCCATAGAATAGTGAATACACAAATGGAATTCCAATATTTTTCTTCCATAGAGTCGTAAATAAGAGGCCATTATTTTACTAGTTATGGGGCCATCACAGTTAATCCTTCGTTCCAAAAAAAAAATCCCAATGCAAGGAGCCAACCTAGAAGCCACCATAAGAATTTCATTAAAACACGAATGGGTAAAACTTCTACTTCTCTGTCGAAAACACAATTAGAAGTAACTAAAGGAAAATTCTATAGTTATAGTACCTACACAATGTCTTGTTCACCAACTAGAGTATTGCAAACAATACTAATTCTGGTAACGTCGCAGGCATATGCTTACTAGTGGAGACTGCATAGAGGTATTTTATGAAGATTGAGTCTTTAGAATCCTCCACTGAGGTTACAAACAGTAGAATAAAGAAATTAATAAGTAAAGTAACACAATACAATATTAAGGGCACCTTTTTTCCTTCACAAAAACCAAGTCAAAAACATTGATTACAAATCTTTAAAGTTGTAGGGTTGTGTACCTAGTCCACTATCTACCAAGTGGAGTTTTAGTAGTACATTTGGCATGTGAATTCTTGTTCCTACTTTTAATATGAGTATTTTGGCTCCAAGGGTTTTAATAACCAGTCACATAGTCCTTAAAACGAACCTTCTAGCATTTTATTTCTCCATCATATAGTCTAAACCTTGGTGTTCTCCAATGATCTCATATGCATACAATATTTAGCCCATATGAGGACTTTTTTTCTTTAGCACAGGTACTCATGTAGGTATAACATATTATTATGATTTTACCCCTGTAAGATAGGTTAGATAAGTCCTATCTCTATTTCAAACTAGGATAGTCTACTTTTTGGTTGATAGTTGAAAAGACGTTCATTGTATTTTTTGAAATCGTCTTCATCCACCTGCACAAAAAGAATTGAAGCTTCATGTTTTAGTTGTAAAGACTAAGTAGTATTATGATCTCTTTATTAAACAAACTCATGAATGAAAAAAAACTGAAGGATTGAAAATGATTGTGCAAAACTCATTAGTTAGACACATAAATCTTATAGCTTATCAAGTAGGCTTGTTATTAAGAGAAAAGAAGCATTAACATCTTCATATGCATTGTATAGTAAAAGTCCTGAGTGTCACCTGAAGTAAACACAATTTTTTTTTATGGTGAATTTAAGGGACGTTACAACTGGTATCAGAGCGAGGTTTTCAACAATAGGCCTGACAGGCTCACTTGCTTCTAAGGAAAAAATATATACTAATTTTAACTTTTGTATTTATTTATGTTCAGAAATATAAAACCTATCTTGCATGAATGGAGAATGTTGAAGCATCTGCTAAGAATGGACATCAACATAATAACCCTGACATTATTTATGTAGATTTGAATAATCCTAAATTACTACAAATAGTCAAAGAGTTGAGGTTTGAACTTCAAACTACAAAAAATTGTCCATAATTTTGTCTTGTATATCAAAAAGGCGGATCTAACATATAGTCTCATTCTTCAAAAATTAAAATGTATTGATGTACAATGTTCTTGTTTTGATACCCTTGGTCATTGCACTAATGGTCCATGGTAGTACTAGTGGATTTGGTCATTGTTTTATTCTTCTACCTTAAACTATCTTTTATCTAGGTATAATGTTACAATGTGCCTCTACTTAAGAAATGTAATTATCTAACATTACTTTTTATTTTTTAAACTTTAATTATAATTTTTTTTTTCCATAGTCAATATATGTTTTAAGAGAAATCATTAAGAATCCCTTGAAGGTATTTGTGTTAAAACCTTAGATGGTGAAGACAATTGTTCCAAACAAATGGTTCATTAAAGTCAACCATGGTTAACTATGTGAAACTTAGTCAAACATTGTAAATATAGTTATGATTTAACATTTTAAGTAACTTTATTTAAATTTTACTCATGATAGAAATTAATAATTTTGTAGAAGTTTATTTCTTTAATACAAATGTGAAAATATGGATACACAAGTTAAGAAACCATGCAGAACCTAAGTTTATGGAAACAACTAAACTCTCAAGTATCATTACAAAGACACGTAGACATTATTGGGCAGAGATTAGCTATTAGCTATTAAAGTCCTATGAAGGGAAAGAGGAGAGCATGCTTAAACAAGAAACTAAACTAAGGAAAGAGAATGGAGAGCTCAGAGAGAACACCCAGAGTGGTGTAGGCTCTAGGAAACCATTGAGAAATAACACAGAGCTACTAGAGAACTCACGAGAGGTGCCATACTCTGAAGTAGAACCGTTAGTGGGCATGTTAAATGTGTTAGGATATGCAATAATTAACTCCTCATTATACTGATGGCAACTTGAAAGCTGGGAAAACTAAGTCATAAACCCAGGATTATGTGAAAGCGGGTGGAGACCTTGTAGACTAAAACGTTTGGAGTATTTCTAAGAATGACAGGTGTGTGGATTTTGAATTTCAAATTCCAGAAGAAAATCAGATAAGTTTTACTAGTAAATTGATCCCTTTTATAGTTATGAGAATGAAACGTGTTTCCATTTATGTTAATTTAAATAACACAAAATGGGTAGTAATTTGTTAAATGTGTAAATGAAATTTATAAAGCTCTCACCATATATTTCTTTATAACCCTAAAATTAATCAATGTTATTTGAAATATTTATATTAAATATCAATGTAAAGGATAACTATGATCCAAAAGAGGAATTGCTCAGTATTAAAACATATAAGTTGTGATTTACAGGCTAGTATATAGTTACGTTTGAGAGTTGGAAACCTTAACTTAACATTATTTAGTTCAAAAACCTTATAAATTAAATGGAACAGTTATTCTTAGAAGAGGACTATGGAAAATAGATATACCACTAAAACTTCTATTACTATGAGTACTCTGAACCGAAGAATTAGTTAACCTTTTTCCTTCATAAATTGTTTAACAAAACTATAAATAAGATAACCAACAAACCAAAATATTACTTGCACACAAGCTAGAGACCAAAACACGTAGTAAATATAAGCAATATCATTAAAAGAATATTGTTAATAAAAAATTATATACATGACAAACCCTTTCATTTGATTTGAGTATCACAAACTAGGAAAGTTTAGCAAGAAGTTTCATTAACCATCATAATATTCCTTAAACTTAAGGAAGAAAAACCATTACAAAAACAAATTTTCTTGACCGCTTAACTCTCTCAGTGAAAGCATTCCTCTGCAAGTGAAGGGTAAACTTTAACCAAGAGAAATTTTCTTTACAATTCACGAAGCAGGAAGGAAAGAATAAAAATTCCATTAAATAAAACACGGAGATATCGAGAGAAAGACTTAAATTATGAAAATATTCATTTAATTTCTTCCTTATAGACATGAAAGAGAGGTAACACAAGGAATTAAAAATGATATCTTACTAACCTAAATCCAAAACCATTCAACCTTTTCATCATTGTAATGACAAGGAGCATGAATACATTATATAAAAAAATGATAATAAAAATTGTATGGAAAAACATCCATTAACAAAGAGATTAAGGAAAATGTTTACCTGCAATTATGAATAAGAAATAAAAAATAATGAACCTTTATAATACAAGATGTAAAAAGGGAATCCACCAACAGTAAGTGCACAACAATCATATTATAACATAATGTGAAGTGAATACTATGTTAAGAAAGGTTTTGTATGTGCAGAGGAACTATGGGAGACTATGTCAGGCTTTAATTGAAGCTTGAACCCACAAAAATAAATAAATCAATGGCATGTTCGTAGTTTAATTGAAAATATAGGTGCAGGATGGCTAGCAGCCATGATGAAGGTCCAATTGTAAATGCTAGAAAAAAAATGACCATCAACACTCTCCATAGTTGCTCAGGCTAGTAAAATGCAAAACAATAGAGTAACAACCCTTGGTACCTTGTCCGAGAAAGGGTGAAGTGAATCTAGCAGAAGAGCACATACCTCGAGAATCTAAATATATTTTCATGGAATGGGTACAATACTATATAGTATGGATCAATATTGCTTAAGATTTAAATTCTCAAAATCTCAAGAACTAATTCTTGGCTAGGTTACAACCTATTGACCTACTAGATTCCTGCAAGTGAATTTACTATGTTGTCATACCCCTAAGAGAGTAATTACTTCAAAATCAATCGTGTTAACCTTTTATCACCCCAATTTTATATAAAGAGTTAAGAGTTTAAGTCACCATACCTCTTAAGAGAAGTGATCACTTTAGAGTTGTTGGATAACCTTGGTAACAACTTTTTTTTTGGTATGTTGCAAATGGTATTGGAGCGAGGTTATAACACTCAAACCTAATGGGTCATCACATATTTACCTAATTATATATAATCTATTTTAATTAAACGACAATTTATAGAAAATTTAATTTCTGAAAAATAACAAAATCAATAATCATTGCACACAGACCTATCAATGGATGAACCATGACAAATCATGGAAGAAGAACCAATACCTGAGGGTATGTTGGTACTGGAAGATGCAAGCCTCTACATAGAAAATGAGGAAAAATGTAACATGTTGAGATACAATCTTAAATGTTAGAAACTATAAGAAGTTTCAAGGATGATTTAGAGAGTCTTAAGGCGGAATGAATGCTAAATCAGACCAAGAAGAAATAAATGAGTTAATTTTAAAGGGATTAACAAACCATGCACCACATAAAAATAATGGTAAAAACTCTTGCATTAATGGGAAAAGAAGGAAGGAAAACATAAAAGGTTACACGAGTGAGGAAACCACAGACAATATTCAATTAACCTCTAAATAATTAAAGAAAGATGATGAAATGAGATATAAGAAAAAAAGTAAGACTCGTGGAATTACAAGGGAAATTTAATAAATTGAGACCTCCAATGTTCAACGGGGAATATGAAGATGATGCTAAATCATGTTTGTTAAACATAAAACAATGTTTTTAAGTATACAATTACGTTGGTAATTTGAGAGCACGCTTGGCTATTTTTCAGATGACTGGGAAAGTTGCTCTGTGATGGTGGGATGAACAAAAACATAAATAACATACGTAGTAAGGAGTTGACATGTAAGATTTTTAAAACACCATTTAAGAGGAAATTCATGCTAGATCGATATTATGATGAAAAGGCCAAAGAGTTTAATGATATAATATTGGGAGAATTAACTATATAAGAGTTCGTAACTAATTTTGTTAATTTACAATGTCACATACCATATCTGAAGGATGAAAGAGAAATAATATATTGGTTTATTGGTTGTATGTGCAGAGGAACTATGGGAGACTATGTCAGGCTTTAATTGAAGCTTGAACCCACAAAAATAAATAAATCAATGGCATGTTCGTAGTTTAATTGAAAATATAGGTGCAGGATGGCTAGCAGCCATGATGAAGGTCCAATTGTAAATGCTAGAAAAAAAATGACCATCAACACTCTCCATAGTTGCTCAGGCTAGTAAAATGCAAAACAATAGAGTAACAACCCTTGGTACCTTGTCCGAGAAAGGGTGAAGTGAATCTAGCAGGAGAGCACATACCTCGAGAATCTAAATATATTTTCATGGAATGGGTACAATACTATATAGTATGGATCAATATTGCTTAAGATTTAAATTCTCAAAATCTCAAGAACTAATTCTTGGCTAGGTTACAACCTATTGACCTACTAGATTCCTGCAAGTGAATTTACTATGTTGTCATACCCCTAAGAGATTAATTACTTCAAAATCAATCGTGTTAACCTTTTATCACCCCAAGTTTATATAAAGAGTTAAGAGTTTAAGTCACCCTACCTCTTAAGAGAAGTGATCAC
>LPNX010274101.1:32812-60450 GCA_001517045.1 Pseudotsuga menziesii
ATTACGATGGTAATTTGAGAGCACGCTTGGCTATTTTTCAGATGACTGGGAAAGTTGCTCTGTGATGGTGGGATGAACAAAAACATAAATAACATACGTAGTAAGGAGTTGACATGTAAGATTTTTAAAACACCATTTAAGAGGAAATTCATGCTAGATCGATATTATGATGAAAAGGCCAAAGAGTTTAATGATATAATATTGGGAGAATTAACTATATAAGAGTTCGTAACTAATTTTGTTAATTTACAATGTCACATACCATATCTGAAGGATGAAAGAGAAATAATATATTGGTTTATTAGTTGTTAACCTTCAGATTACAAGGATAAAATTGAAATTAGCATGCCCAAGACTATGGATGAAGTAAGGAGGAAAGATAAACTATGCTATCTTTTATTTAAACAATGATTTGAATTAAATAGAACTTGACAAAACAAAAAGAATGAAAAGATGGATCAATGCAAGAAAGGATGTAAATATTCACCTTTTATAAAAGGAATAAGAAGCTATACAGAAAAAACTATAACATGTTAGGTTCAACTATAAACAATGCAACAAAATTAGTTTTAAAGATTCTTTTGAAAACATCTCCTTATCCTTCTTATACCTATCATACAAGTCATCTTTGCATTTAAATTTATCACTAAATGTTTCTAATACCTTTAAAAATTCATATTCTTGTAATTCAAAGGCTGGGCCTTTGACCTTCATTTTTCCCTTCTTATTCTCATCTTCACTTACCTCTATCGATTCTCCCTCAGACTCGGTATTTTTCCTTTTGGATGATTCTGAATTTTCCTCTTCCTCTATCTCCATGGCCTCTAAATGAGTTCTCTTACCTTCCATTTATACTTTGCTTGTGATAGGAGTTATCATTTATGTTGATTTTAATATATCCATTGGATTTTCCTATCAAACCTCTGTATCCTCTATCTGTGTTGGATAATCCATCAAATTAGTTCTTTCAGTTAATCCTTCCACTTCCTGATGCTCAAATTCCTTGTTCTTGTTCAGTTACCTCCTTTGTAAAATAACATGGTGTGGGTCATAATTGAGTGCAAATGCTTTCTTTAAATTAATCTCCAAGAGCATACTTTCAATTACAGGAAGTGAAAATTTTCTCTTGATAATGAATGGCCCAACCAACCATGAAAACTTGATCTCAGAAGCCTTCTTAAAAATGATAAAATGTTCATTCTCCACAATTATCTTATATCTTATAAATTCTAAAGAAAACATTCTAGGGGCCAAGAATGTTGGCAAAACATATGGTTCATGAGTAAAAACATATACCATGATTATAGTATGTTCTTATAACAGGAACCAATCCCCTATCCTTCTATCATGAGAAAAATGTAGAGCCTCCTACATCTACAGTAACACTTTGATTAATTTAGTATCAAAGAACACTATATATGCTTCTTCCATCAAAAGGTTCATGTACTTGAAAAAATCATCACTGATCTCTAGAGTAAGTACCATTATGGGAGCTACAAGTTTTCTTCATTGAAAAACATGAACATTCTAATCATGTATGACTGAACCTGAAGTGTCTGCTGGTGTGGAAATTCACCAGCCGAGAATGGATGCTTTCATCTAGGAATTCATCAAATTTAAGACAATTGGGTTAAGGGGACTGAGACTCGGACTCAATCACACTGATTCTAAATAACATACTCATTAATAATTCCTGTAAAAATATGTCTGTATCCAGACCTAAAAACTGAATCAACATAGAAATAACCAGTTTGACTCTTCATTAAATAGGTGTATATACATGGGAAAAGGATGGTTAGTGAGGGATACATCATTTCTAAAACACATGGAGAAAAAAGGTTACTTCCCTTCAAATTTTACATGTCTAAATGACTAAATTAGGTCTTCTTCTATGAAATCTTCTCGGCCGAGGGTGTATGAAGGTGGGGCTGCATGAGAATCATAAAACAAGAATTGTAAAAAGATTTGTGTTTTAGCATAATCCATGCTTACTCTCGCAGAGGAGGAGTAATTTGATGCACACCAATTAATGAAATATGGAAAATTTAGGATTTGGTCAGGGCATAAATAATAAAAATAATACTAGAATACGTCATGTACTTCAATGGTCAGGTATTTAAAATATTCTAACTTGTTTTTAAACTAGCAGATGGAATCAAAGGACATAACAGTGTTGAATATGTCGTCGTCTATAACATACCCAAAACTGGAGAATAAATATTTATTAATTTATTTATTTTAGCAGAACATTATGTTAAATTTTATTGTAAGGTTTATGACCAAGTGGGTCAAGGATGACTGTAATTGAAGAATTATTTATTTTATTAATTAATAAAAGGAGACAGCTATGTGGGGGAATATATTAAATGAGTGTTCACTGCCACTGGGAGGAAGGAGCAGATGTAAAAGGCTGATTGATAAGTGGTAGCACTAGTATTCATTTTCTAGCATTTGCAGGATAATAATCCCTAAAAAAGTGGTCATGTTCCCTGAGAGGGGGAACTATATTAGGTGGCTCATTAAATTACAAAGTGACCCTAAGACCTAGGAAATATTATATAAATCATGAAATTGAGTAGGAGGCTCATCACTCATTTTGATTTAGGAGAGAATGAACATTTTGATTGCTATAAACTGAAAAGTCAGGCACACAAATAATTTGATGAGGTGATAACTTAAGTGAATTGCTAAGATAAGTCTCTTACTAAGTGCTAAGTTACAGAAGTCTACCATGTAGCATAGAACTCCATCCTAGTGGTGCAGTGAACAAGCTCGGGGGTCGTAAGCAAGTGTTTGACTGCTTTAGGAAAAGGTTGTGTGGAACAGTCTCCCTTGGGGTTTGGTCTGCATCCTCTATCTGTGTTGGATAATCCATCAAATTAGTTCTTTCAGTTAATCCTTCCACTTCCTGATGCTCAAATTCCTTATTATTGTTCAGTTACCTCCTTTGTAAAATAACATGGTGTGGGTCATAATTGAGTGCAAATGCTTTCTTTAAATTCATCTCCAACAACATACTTTCGATTACAGGAAGTGGAACTTTTCTCTTGATAATGAATGGCACAACCAACCATGAAAACTTGATCTCAGAAGCCTTATTAAAACTGATAAAATGTTCATTCTCCACAATTATCTTATATCTTATAAATTCTAAAGAAAACATTCTAGGGGCCAAGAATGTTGGCAAAACATATGGTTCATGAGTAAAAACATATACCATGATTATAGTATGTTCTTATAACAGAAACCAATCCCCCATCCTTCTATCATGAGAAAAATGTAGAGCCTCCTACATCTTCAGTAACACTTTGATTAATTTAGTATCAAAGAACACTTTATATGCTTCTTCCATCAAAAGGTTCATGTACTTGAAAAAATCATCACTGATCTCTGGAGTAAGTACCATTCTGGGAGCTACAAGTTTTCTTCATTGAAAAACATGAACATTCTAATCATGTATGACTGAACCTAAAGTGTCTACTGGTGTGGAAATTCACCAGCCAAGAATGGATGCTTTCATCTAGGAATTCATCAAATTTAAGACAATTGGGTTAAGGGGACTGAGACTCGGACTGAATCACACTGATTCTAAATAACATACTCATTAATAATTCATGTAAAAATATGTTTGTATCCAGACCTAAAAACTGAATCAACATAGAAATAACCAGTTTGACTCTTCATTAAATAGGTGTACATACGTGGGAAAAGGATGGTTAGTGAGGGATACATCATTTCTAAAACATATGGAGAAAAAAGGTTACTTCTCTTCAAATTTTACATGTCTAAATGACTAAATCAGGTCTTCTTCTATGAAATCTTGTTGGCCCAGGGTGTATGAAGGTGGGGCTACATGAGAATCATAAAACAAGAATGCTAAAAATATTTTTGTTCTAGCATAATCCATGCTTACTCTCGTAGAGGACGAGTAATTTGATGCACACCAATCAATGAAATATGGAAAATTTAGGATTTGGTCAGGGCATAAATAATAAAAATAATACTAGAATATGTCATGTAGTTCAATGGTCAGGTATTTAAAAGCTTTTAACTTGTTTTTAAACTAGTGGATGGAATCAAAGGACATAACAATGTTGAATATGTCATCGTCTATAACATACCCAAAACTGGAGAATACATATTTATTAATTTATTTATTTTAGTGAAACACTATGTTAAATTTTATTGTAAGGTTTATGACCAAGTCGGTCAAGGATGACTGTAATTGAAGAATTATTTATTTTATTAATTAATAAAAGGAGACACCTATGCGGGGGAATCTATTAAATGAGTGTTCACTAGCACTGGGAGGAAGGAGCATATGTAAAAGGCTGATTGATAAGTGGTAGCACTAGCATTCATTTTCTAGCAGTTGCAGGAGCATAATCCCTAAAAAAATGGTCATGTTCCTTGAGAGGGGGAACTATATTAGGTGGCTCATTAAATTACAAAGTGACCCTAAGACCTAGTAAATATTATATAAACCATCAAATTGAGCAGGAGGGTCACCACTCATTTTGATTTAGGAGAGAATGAACATTTTGATTGCTATAAATTGAAAAGTCGGGCACACAAATCATTTGATGAGGTGATAACTAAAGTGAATTGCCAAGATAATTCTGTTGCTAAGTGCTAAGTTACAGAAGTCTACCATGTAGCAGAGATCTCCATCCTAGTGTTGCAGTTAACAAGCTCGGGGGTCGTAAGCAAGTGTTTGGTTGCTTCAGGAAAAGGTTGGGTGGAACAGTCTCCCTTGGGGTTTGGTCCCATTTCTTTGTAACACTTCCAGATTCTAACTCTAATATGTTCATGTAATTATTTATTTATGTTTACAATAATTGTAAACTCGTTTAGAATGAAGTTATAGTTTATAGAATTTTAGTATTTGGAAGAATTTTGATTGATCTAGAAATGAAAATAATTATCCCCTGTATTTTTCCTTTCACCGTAGTGATGTACTCTAGTACAGGAGGATATAGAATTAGGTTGAATAGGCAGTATCATATTAAATAAGTAAATGAGTATTTTTTTTTCTTCCGGATTACAGAGTATTTGACAATACAAAAAATGAAACATCTATGCTAGATTTTAGTAAGTTTATAGGTTTAGTTTTCTTGTAATTTTTAACTATTTTAGTGATATCATGTTGAGAATATCGATGAATCATAACATTAATAGCACGCTTCCGATCTATTTGATATTGTTTTGAAGTAGTTCTCCCACAGAAAGATGTTACACTCTTAGGGCTCAACTCTTTTAATGTTCAACAATATGTTTCATTTTAACTAGAGCTATTCAGACTGAGAGCCTTAAAATTTATGCAGCAAACTAATTTACTTTTTATTTAGTAAATACACAACCCTTATTACTATCCGTCACCAGAATAGATAATTCGAGTAATCCTTTCAAAAAAGAAATAATAAAATCTTACTCATAGCTTAATCTAATGTATTTTGTAAGGTTTAATTAAAATAGTGGAAATCCTTTTTATAAGGCCTGGATAATGGCAAAGACTCAAGTATTGAATCTTTTTACTTTCGGGAATTTACACAGTTACCTTAACCCTAACAGAGTGTGACACTTTGACAGAGATCGAAGTCTACTTAAAGACCCATGTCTTATCAACTTACAATAACAAGGTTAAAGATCTTAAGATCTCACTAAAATATTTATGTAATTATAAATAAAGTAGACGTTATAGCTTCCTACCTACAACTTAGTAAGGTTTTTAATAACATCCTAACCATGATCCTTTTTTTTAAATAAGGGTAAAACCAAGCCCATTATAGATGCAAATCCTTTAAAACAATAGAAATGTTTAATTTGTGGACAAGTAAAACTCATGCAAGAATTTGACACAGAAGCTATCTTAGTGTCTCAATGAAAGTCCCTTTTTGGGAGTGAGTACTGAAAAAACATTATAAATACCAGAGGTTGTATGGCTACAGGTTCTAATTTATTTTGGAAGGGAAAAGTCTCGACAGTTGGAACCCTTTAGTTATCTACTAAACAGTAAATCAAACCATCCATTCTATGACATTATGGTTTTCCCGTAAGCTAATCCTTTTAAATTACAAGCATATAGAGGAGTTATAAATGTCATTATAGAAAACCAAATGTTGGATTACCCAAACATTCACCAGTACTATGCTGCAACTTACTCTTTAAAATATCAAACCCTTAATGTCATTACATAAATAACTAATAGTGAAAATTTTATTGCTAACACAAAATAGAAGAATCTAAGATTAATATTATAGTTTGAACCCTAGAATCACAACTAAGAAATATATCAAGTCCTCCAGGTTCATACGCAGCAACAATGTTTTCAAGAAATGACTAAGAAACTGAAATCGTAATCCAGAGAGCATGTAGATTAAAATGAAAATGTATTACTATATAATGATGAGAGGTCAGGGAAACAAACCCAACATCACCATTTTTGTTAATCTTTAATTTACAAAACCAGGTTTTACAGTGGCTTGTTATGACCAAAAATAGAATAGCCAACAAAAAGTATCACAACCATACTGTGGAGCATGGTCAAAATTTAAAGAACAACCCCTCACTAATTCAGGAATGATAAAATAATGTATATATAAATACCCTCAAGAAGATAAAAGGAAAGAACCTTTAAACATCTTTGCTTACAGAGAATCGTAGTAAAATTATAAAAGCCATGTCTATTGCATCCTCTACAGCACATAGTCGAAGGAATAAAAGCCATAGAATAGTGAATACACAAATGGAATTCCAAGATTTTTCTTCCATAGAGACGTAAATAAGAGGCCATAATCTTACTGGTTATGGGGCCATCACAGTCAATCCTTCGTTCCAAAAAAAAAATCCCAACGCAAGGAGCCAACCTGGAAGCCACCATAAGAATTTCATTAAAAAACGAATGGGTAAAATTTCTACTTCTCTGTCAAAAACACAATTAGAAATAACTAAAGTAAAATTCTATAGTTACAGTACCTACACAATGTCTTGTTCACCAACCAGAGTATTGCAAACATACTAATTCTGGTAACATCGAAGGCATATGCTTACTAGTGGAGACTGCGTAGAGGTATTTTATGAAGATTGAGTCTTTAGAATCCTCCACTGAGGTTACAAACAGTAGAAAAAAGAAATTAATAAGTAAAGTAACGCAATACAACATTAAGGGAACCTTTTTTCCTTCACAAAAGCCAAGTCAAAAACATTGATTACAAATATTTAAAGTTGTAGGGTTGTGTACCTAGTCCGCTATCTGCCAAGTGGAGTTTTAGTAGTACATTTGGCATGTGAAGTCTTGTCCCTACTTTTAATATGATTATTTTGTCTCCAAGGGCTTTAATAACCAGTCACATAGTCCTTAAAACAAACCTTCTATCATTTTATTTCTCCATCATATAGTCTTAACCTTGGTGTTCTCCAATGATCTGATATGCATACAATATTTAGCCCATATGAGGACTTTTTTTCTTTAGCACAGGTACTCATGTAGGTATAACATATTATTATGATTTTACCCCTGTAAGATAGGTTAGATAAGTCCTATCTCTTTGTCAAACTAGGATAGTCTACTTTTTGGTTGATAGTTGAAAATACGTTCACTGTATTTTTTGAAATCGTCTTCATCCACCTGCACAACAAGAATTGAAGCTTCATGTTTTAGTCGTAAAGACTAAGTAGTATTATGATCTATTTCTTAAACAAACTCATGAATGAAAAAAAACTTAAGGAATGAAAACGATTGTGCAAAACTCATTAGTTAGACACATAAATCTTATAGCTTATCAAGTCCCTTGTTATTAAGAGAAAAGAAGCATTAACATCTTCATATGCATTGTATAGTAATAGTCCTGAGTGTCACCTGAAGTAAACAATTTTTTTTTTTATGGTGAATTTAAGGGATGTTACAACTGGTATCAGAGTGAGGTTTTAAACAATAGGCCTGATAGGTTCACTTGCTTCTAAGGAAAAAATATATATTAATTTTAACTTTTGTATTTATTTCTATTCAGAAATATAAAACCTATCTTGCATGAATGGAGAATGTTGAAGCATCTGCTGAGAATGGACATCAACATAATAACCCTGACATTATTTATGTAGATTTGAATAATCCTGAATTACTACAAATAGTCAGAGAGTTGAGGGTTGAACTTCAAACCGTGAAACAAGATAATCAAAGAATTTTAGAGCTGAATGAATTTCTACTGGACAAAATCAATAACCACGAAAAAGGTAAAAGAAGTGCTATTGAAAATGATTTTGAGACAAAAATCTATAAACATAAAGAAAAAAGGGCAGAGTATTCTAATAGAAAAAACTTCCTCATAAATTAAACCAAGGTCACGTAGAGAAAGACAAAGATACATAAGTGATAGCAGTGAGGATGACTAAAATCATATGAGGAGGAAGTATAAACCATATGAAAATATTTCATGAGATTTCAATAAAATAAAACTTCCTACTTTCAATGGAGAAGTAAAGAAAGGAGAAGAAGTAGAGGCTTGGCTATCAGGCATGAGGAAGTACTTTCAAATTTACAATTACTCTGACAAGTTAAAAGCCAAAATGGCTATTTATAATTTAACCGGAAAGGCCAACATATGGTGGTAAGATATAAAGAGAGTCAAGACTATTAAAGAGAAATACTTGACTTGGAGAGCCTTTAAGAAGCACTTCAAGAGGAATTTTATGTCTGAACAGTATTACGAGGAAAGAACCAAGGATTTTTATGACTTAAAATTAGGCCCCATGTCCATGAAAGAATTGAGAAGTGAGTTCTTAAGTATGATAAGATATGTACCCTACATAACATATTAAAGTACAAAGATCCAACATTTTTTAAGCTATTTACTGGCTAGTTTCAAAGATAGGATTGAATTTGAAAACCTAAAAACCTTGGAGGAAGCCCTGAGGAAGGAATAATTTTGTTATGAACAGAGCAATAAAAGAGAGAGTCTACCACATTGGAAGTCTAAAAAGGCTATTAAATTTGATCAAAGAAGAAGAGGATTCAAGTCAAACAAGATTTTTGGAAGTAAGACCCAGAAATTCCACAAAAACAGCTACCAGAAAAATGATTTTAAGAACAAGATTCCCCAGAATACTGCAACATCAAAGGGAAGGGATTTACCTAACAATTTCATTATAAATGCTGAACAATGGGAACCTATCAAATGATGGGAATGTCAAGGACCGCACTATGCCAAGTACTGTTCAAACTAGAAAGGAAATACCAGGAACATACACACTGCACAGGAAGAAGAGACAGTTGTGATTGTGGCAAACGAGATGCACATGATCAATGCAGTGCTGAAAAACTGATAGGAATATCACCAAACTTCTATGGTATAAGTGCAAGGTATGATCCAAAATTTATCTATTACCGTTTTAATTGATCCAGGAACTATTCTAAGTTATATATCTCCTAGCATAGTGGAAAAGTGTAAATTAACTTTAAAATTTTTTGATAAATCATGGTTAGTCCAACTATCCACAGGACCTAAATGAAAGGTAGTAAACTATGTTGAAAATTGTAATTTGATGATGAATCAGTTGGAAAATTGGGTAAAATTAAATGTGTTACCTTTAGGATCTTATGATATTCTCATAGAAATGGACTGCCTTGAAAAACACCAAGTAATCTTAAAGTTCTTCCAAAATACTTTTACTTGTTTAAATAAGGAAGGAGAAAGAACTATTGTCATAGGAATTCCTAGGAAGATCTATGTTAAACAAATTTCAGCCTTGTAGATGAAAAAGTCTGTAAGGTAAGGCTATAAAGTATTTGTTGTGCATGTTATAAATAATGAGCAAGTTAATAATGAAAACAAACCAAAATTTGAGGATATCCCGATCCTGTAGGATTTTGTAGATGTATTCCTGGAAGAAATTTGAGGGTTTCCTCCTAAACGAGATCTGTATTTTACAATTGAATTAGTACCCGGAGTGGTACCTAATTCAAAATATCCCTGTTGAATGAACATCTTGGAGATAAATGAACTTAAATTACAATTACAAGAGCTAATAGATAAACAATACATAAGACCAAGTTTATCCTCTCGGGGACCATTGGTCCTTTTTGTTAAAAAGAAAGATGGTACTCTACATTTAAGCTTATACTACTGTCAACTTAATAAAATGACGATTAAAAATATATATCCTCTGCCTCACATTGGCGATCTATTCGATCAGATACATGGAGCAATGATATTCTCTAAAATAGACTTAATATCTGATTATCACCAAGTGAGAATTAAAGATGAATAAATATTTAAAACTATTTTCTAGAAAAGGTGCAAGCATTATGAATTCGTAGTTATGCCCTTTGGGTTAACCAATGCATTGACAACCTTTATGTGCTTAATGAATAGTGTTCTAAGTGAGTATTTAGACAAATTTTTAGTCGTCTTTATAGACGACATATTAATTTATTCTAAGACTAAATAAGAGCACAATGAACACCTAAAGATAATTTTGCAAGTGTTAAAAGAACACTAGTTATATGCTAAGTTCAGTAAATGTGATTTTTACAAAGATAAAATACAATATCTGGGACACATAATATCCAAAGAGGGGATATTGGTGGACCCAGATAAAATAAAAGCTATTATTTATTGGCTTGTTCCTAAGGTTGTAACTGATGTACGATCCTTAATGGGAATAACAGGGTACTATAGAAAATTTATTGAACAATTTTCAATAATTGCGAACCCTATAACTTCATTACAGAAAAAGGGTAAGAAATTTATTTGGGATCAAAAGTGTGAAGATAGTTTTATTAAACTGAAAACATTATTAACTGCTGCACCCATCCTAAAAATAGCAGACCCAAACAAGGACTTTGTCATATGCACTGATGCATGCAATGAAGGCTTGGGTGGGGTACTGACATAGGAAGGTCATGCAATTGCATATGAATCAAGAAAATTAAAAACTCTATGAAAAAATTATGCAACCTATGATTTAGAAATGGATGCAATAATCCGCACCTTCAAAATGTGGCATCATCACTTAATAGGTAAACTATTTTTGCTAATGTCTGATAATATAAGTCTAAAATATATGTTTAATCAACAAAATCTAAACGCCAGGCAAGCTAGATGGCTAGCTTTCCTTAGAGGGTATGATTTTGAAATAAAAAATATTAAAGGAAAAGAAAATAAGGTGGTTGATGCTTTGAGTAGGAATATTGTATCAAATTCCATAGCTGCAATAAGCAGCTATAAAACTGATTTGGAAGATAAATTGAAATAAAGAACAAGGTGGGATCCATACTACCAGATGTTGAAAGAAAAGATAACCCATAATACATCTCAAAATGTAGTTACCGATTATCATTTTAATGAACAAGCTTTAATACTGTTTAAAAATAGACTGTATGTACCAAATATATGTGAAGTTAAGCTGCTGATTTTGAATGAAATTCATAAAAGTCCTTATTCTGGACATCCAACATATCAGAAAATGATAACTATGTTATGAAAATAATACTTTTGGCCCAACATGAAAAATGAGGTTGCTGAATTCTTAGCTAGGTGTATTGAATGTCAGCAAGTTAAGGTTGAACATCAAGACCTGGCAGGCATGTTACAGCCATTACCAATTCAAAATTGGAAATGGGAAGTCATTAGTCTTGACTTTGTAATCAATTTACCAAAAAATCAGAAACATAATGATTCTATAATGGTGGTTGTAGATAATTTAAGTAAAGCAACACATTTTATTCCTATTAAAAGAACCCACACAGCTGCTAACATTGTAGATATCTTCATGAAATAAATATTCTGTTTGCATGGAATCCCAAAGGTAATTATTTCTAACCAAGATCCTAAATTTACAGGTAATTTTTGGAAAATTTTATTTAAAGGGTTAGACACTAAATTAAAATTTAGTACTGCTTATCATCCACAAATGGATGGGCATACAGAAAAACTTAATCAGGTACTAGAAGATATGTTATGAATGTATGTTAGTGATTACCCCAAGAAGTGGGAAGACTACTTGCATCTAGTTGAATTTGCTTACAATAACCATTATCAGGCCTCAACAAAGCTTAGTCGTTTTGAAATATTATATGGTAGAAAGTGTAACACTCTTATTACATGGAGTAATCTAGTAGATCGATTGATGTTAGGAATTGACATGTTAAAATCATTGAAACTAATAGTGAAACAAGTGCAAGGAAACTTAGAAACTTCTCACACTACAACAAATCCTGGAATTAGCATCCCTTTTAGCATCCCTTTTTAGTGTAATTCTTTTTTACATTGAGTGGTCAAACTAGATGCTAAATGGGGTGCTTCATGGAAAAACTTAAAGCATCTCAAAAATCATCTTTTTTTGCTTCCTAGATAAGCATCTTTTATGACGTCCAAAATAACATCTATTTTTTTTCTTCCAAAATAGTGTCCAACTTTGCTTCCTAAATAACGTCATATTTTGCTTCCTATCGAGTGTCTGCTTTTGTTTCTTAAATGATATCCTCGTTAGTTCCATATTTGCATCCTTAATAGCACCATGTTAGCATCTGAATTAGCATCCAATATTGTATGCATTTTTTTACCACTTTAGCATCCCATTTTGCACCATGTTTTACTTCTAAATATGTGTCAATTTTTGCTTCCAAATTTGCTCCAATTTTTTCTTCCTTTTTTGCATCGTGTTTTGATAGAAAAATAACACCAAATATTTCTTTTGTTGTTGCACCATATTTTGCTTCCTATGTAGCGCCATGTTTTCCATCCAAAGTAAACTCTTATTTTGCTACCATATCAACGCCATGTTTGGCTTCAACATTAGCGCCACGTGTTGCATCATTTTTAATTCCTAGTTTCACATCTTATTTTGCTACCATATCAATGCCATGTTTGGGTTCATCATTAGTGGCACGTGTTGCATCATTTTTAATGCCTAGTTTCACATATCTCATTTTTTTGTCACTAATTTAGTCATTTTTAGTAATTTTATATACAAATTTCAGTCATTTTGTTTGGTCACTTATCTATTATTTTTTGGTTACTAATTTTTTTTTTTTAACCCATATTATAATATCATTAGGGCATGGAGGAATTGAACCACGAACCTCCTTATTGTAAGGAAGATTCTCTTCCAATGAGCTAGCACCCTTTAAAAATTTGGGAACGTAACTTACAGAGTCCTCTATAATAGTAAAAAGGATCAATACACAAATTTGAGTATATAATAGTTGACAAAGGATGATGGATTGTATAAGTTCACAGTATATGATCAAGCATGTTATGAAATCCATAAATCTTTTGTAGGAATTTTGAACAAAACTCGAGAAATTGGCTTAATGGGATTGCAAAAATCACTATTCCCTAACAACCGCAAGTGTACCACTATATGAGACCTATAAAAAACAATTATCTTAGTGTGGATGCCAAGGATATAATAGATAAGCATGATCATCCTAAATCCATGTATAAGTGGAGCAATAAGGAGAATCAAAAGAGGTTGATCAGCCCAATAGTTGGTTCTTCACATGGATCCTATCCACCATGGAATGAGCAAAGTTCCTTCTTCCATCAAGCTAATGAGTATCCATAAGGAAAAATGGTTAGGATATATTGTGATGCCAATTCATAATGTTTATTCTCTTCCTAGGGTGATGTTGCAGTGCTTGCACTGGGAGATCTACATGATCCCTAATAGCAACAGATATAAGAATATTCATGGTGCCATAGATTATAGTATGAGGCTGTATTTTTATATTTTTCTTTGGAAAATCAGGCATGATTTGACACATTGGGAGAAGGAATAGAATCATATATACTTAACAAACTACAATCATGACAAGGAATAGGAATCTACTCTATTGTCATTGTGCAGATGTTGGAAATGGGTATAACTACCTAAGGATTATGAACAACATTCATTGAAATATGATTGCAAAACCTTCCATGTCATAGGAATACTCAATGACAATGAACTTATTGTTTCTAACATAAATAAACAAAGAAGCCAGAAATGGAAGCTCGAGGGGGATAGGCATAACATTAGAACACAAAAACAACACCCTAAAGAAGTTCCATATAGATTTTGCATTGTAAACAAGAAAACATTCATAAGATAGAAAAAATTGTCTATCATCATAAAATAGGCCATATTTCTCTTACGTATATCACAATGTGATTACTCTATTGGTGAGGTTTCCATTTTGGTCACTATATAAAGATCTTGTCATGAAAAAATACATAATCTTTAAAATCCCATTATTATCAATTGGTAGATAATATCATATTTAAATCATAAAATTCCATGTTCAAACACTTGTTTCAATAATCATATCTCATAATGAAATAAAGACAAGAAAAAATATTGATAAAATCAAGAAATTACCTTTGACGTCCCAATGCAAAACTTGGTTGATATGACATTGCATACATTTCTTTACCAACACAACCTGTATCATACAAAAGAATGTAGTGTTTAGATATTAAGAACCAGAGAAGTGTTGCATTATTGAAGACTGAACAAGGATTCCCTTCAAGTTTTGTAATTATTCTTAGTTACTGAGTAAGTTGCTATGGATTTTATATTTAGGGGAGTTAAGAAAATTGTATTTCATGTTAAGATGAGGTTCTAGAATAAGTGGTGCTCAATAATATATTAGGATCCCTGATATATTATGTATTAATGTGTAGTAACTATCATGAGTGTTAGTGACCAATAAAGTTAATGAATAACAATTAGTTTAGTAGTTAGGGATGGTCATGTAGAGTAAGTAATTAAAACACAATGAAAATATGCTAGCAAATTGTATCAATTAACTCAATTAATATGTATTAATACATCTCTTTTGTTTCACGAGTGTTCGATGTTAAAGTACAAATTTCACTGCACTAAATAGCCTCAAGGAGAAAATAATGATGACTAAAGATAACCTCCTTTTGAATATTAGTTTGTATTCTAGAATGTTAGTGGACCTTCTAACCCTTGAAAAAACATAGATTATGTTTGCATACTTCCATCCATACACTCACTTCCAAAGTTGTTTGTTTTGTAATTGAAATGGTTTTGATAACAAAATTGGGACATAAAATAAATATATAAATAAATTATCATCGTAACAACATAATAAATGAGAATAAACTAAAAACAAAATTGAAAGAATGGTTCATGAAGCAATGCTGCAGGAAACCGTAATCAACCTAAATCGTCATCTCACGAACCTCTTCGATAATGAATTTAGAGAAATTTGAGGTCTTGGTCTCATCTAAATTAACGAAAAATGGAAAGCAATAAAATGTGTCTTCTATATAAAAAGGTTGTTCTAGGAGAAATAGAAACAACAAACCATTAAGAATATTGGTCAAGTCATCTCTAATTCCTAAAATTAATTCAATATGGAATGCTTACAGAATGTTCATGGAAATGTTCTAATTATCCATTGTCTTGCAAAATACCACCCATCATTATGACTTGTCAAATAATGAAAATGTGTATTAGATGGAAAGCAAAATGCATATAACACAACAACTTGGGCCAAAAGACATACATGGTAAACCCTATTTAATTGATAAAATTAAACCCAATGTTGCATCCATAGCATTAATCTAATATTGATATGGGGGTTTGAATGACTTGATTGGAACAACTCTAAAAAGTGGTTTAATCCTTATTTATATCCACCATACTCTATTTACCACCACAGTAGGCATTCTTTTGCAAAATTTTCATATTTAGTGGGAAGTCTTTTGAAATATCCCCATATTCATGGCAACCCATACATTTAAATGGAATATGCTCATAATATAACTTTTGAAGATGGGCCTTGCTATATACCTACAACAAAATAGATTCTAGAATACCTTGAACTGAAATAAAAGAAATAACATACATACTAGAATTAGTCTCAGCTCTGTGAAAACATTTCCCTATAGAGTTTGCAGTTTCCTCCAAGTTTTGGGGTTCGAGGTGATGAGAGGAAGATGAGAGAGGTGGACCTAAATGGTGATATTTGTTGGAATTCCCCTTCTCGATCAAAATATAGAGACCAACTACTGAGATATATGCCTCTAAAGATCATAAACCATGGTCCATTGTGAAATAAACAGTCCTGGTTGTTGTTTAGCTAAAAATAAAAGGAAAAAATAACCTCTTCCACCGAAATAGAAGTGGAATACAGCTTTGAGACAGGGAGTCCACTACTTCTAGATTGTACCCTCTAGGGTTTTGTGTTGGATCATGCCCTTGTAAAGTTTAATTTTTTTCCAATAGTACTTTCCAAAAATAGAGTAAAAATCTCTTCTTTGGAGCATCCACATAAAACTTGAGTTTTCACACTTTTCCATATTTTCACAAACCTTGACTAGTTTAAATGTGAAGCCCTCACCACCTTTTCTAATTTTGCAACAAAAATATTCAAAGTAAGGAGTGGATTGTGTAATAATTTACTTATTAATCAGATATTGGAAATAGAACAATATTCACACATGAATTGTTTGACAAAATGTGCAAGAGAAACGAAAAAGAGACATAAAATAACTGTAATAGTACATGTGAATGGTGATAATTGCTGATCATATTATTATCATACACCATTTATATTTTATATTACACATTTATAATACATTGGATAAAATTTGAGTGGTTTTGGAAGCCAATTGGAAAAGTACAAGTGTCATGATGAAATTTGACCTCAATCCCCCCTAGGTGGACCAATGGAGCCACAAATCAGCCCAAACAGTCACAAATTGAGATGTGTACATGGTTGAGGCGACATTGGGTCATAATAACACCTTTTCATGTGTTTTTGTGGAAAAATAGGTGGGTTAGAGGCTCTAGGTGGCATTGAATGCACCAAATCAACCCAAAATTGGACAAAATCTCCCTATAGTGCTCTTGGTAAACCAAAATTTCCACATTCAATGAATGGGAGTGCACCATAAATGATGAGGGTTCACATGTAGATAGTTGACTGAGCAGGATCGCTCATGTGGGTGTGAATGCACCAATTTAGCTGGTTATTGGTCCAACTAAACACCCTAAGTCCAAAACCTTAGTGTATTGATGCAAAAATGGAGAAAATTTGACTAAGTTTTTAAAATAAGGTACTAAGGATGTATTATTTCTCCAAAACCCCCCCTTAATCCATAATTAGTACAATTTAATCAAAAATATTTATTAAGGCCTTGGAAACTAAGGCACAAGTCACCTTTTACAACAAAGTTTATTAATCCATGTAACCGAGGTAAGGAGGAAAACCTCATAGGAAAAAACCTCCCCTAAAAAATGGACGTGATAGAGATCAAAATGTCTTCAGTAGGTCCTCTTATTCACTTGAATGATCTTCAATAACAACTTCTTGGTGATGGACTTGGTGAAAATGTTGTGGATGCCAAGGTTATGCATCAATGCATCAAAGTGGTGTAAACAAAGATCATGTGGAGAGGCCTTTTGATGGTCATCATTTGGTGATGAAGGGGAATAATAAGAATGTCTATTTATGAAAAATACTCTGATATAATAGTATAATCAACCATGGAAAATATATCTATGTAAACTCTTTCCGAAATAACATCAAAGGATTCAACAAAATTTGCATTATGTGTAGCTGCCATACCATGAATAAAACCATGAATATTTCTCCCAATTTGGTGAAGCACATTCATAAATATGTAAAAAATATCATGAGGCTCTGAAATATTATAATACATGTCATATAAAGCATAAAATATCAGAGGTATGGTGTATCCATGAGCGAATGGATCCATAGGAAGAGAAGAGTGAGCAACTACATCACAATTGAAATTGAGCGAACCTGGAGGGTATGGAGACTTTAGATTTGAACCATGGGTGGTGAAAGAAATTCCAAACATATGGAGAAGAAGTCCCATGAATTCCAATTATATGTCTTTACAACCAATGAAATACATACAATACATAACAACAACATATACAAGAGACACAGCATTGTAAACTAGGCAATTTTCTGAATTTCCAACTAGTGAACTTGAGTGTTGATTGGTCTTTTGGTCATGAGATGGTTGGGGAAATGAGTAAATGAATGTCATAGGATATAAATCATCCTATATATCACATTTATAATAATAAATTGAAATATATGAATGAATTGGGAAAGGGATTTCAGAAGGCACATCAAAGGCTAATGAAAAATGACTAGTTTTGGGAGGAAGCTTTGATGAAATGACTGGGAATTTTTTCAAGGAAGGGATGGAGGTTTTAGGTTCTGATATATAAGAATGTGAATCAAAAATATATAAAAGAGAATTTGGTTTTACCCATGCACCCAATTCATTCTCATCCTTACCATTTCCTTGCTTGCGCTCCCATCCTTTTGCAAATTCTTGAAGAGCAATGTGGTTCTCCTCAAGAAGATTGGTCATGATGTCCATTTTCTTTATGAAGAAATAATTATCAATATGTGAACCTATGAAATAATGACATGTGGGTGTTTCTATCTTTTTTATCCTCCTGTATTTCAAGCTCCCATCAGTATAACTAGAGCTTTATGAACTTGATTCCTTCTTCACTTTCTCCCTTTGCTTCAAATCTTTCTTCTTGCTCTGGGATTGATTTCATACACCAGCATAAAGAGATTGATCCTTGGATTTTATGATGGTACCCACTTATATGAGCTTGTCCTGCTCCTGAGTCAAATACTCCATGAAATATTCCAGCACAGGCATCTTCCAATTTCCAGTTGTCAGTTTGCTACTCCACAACAGAATTTGGCTTGGTTTCAATTCGCATGGTCACCCGGTAGAGGCCCTTGGACCTCAACTGGATGACCATATATAACTTCCACTAAAAATAATTTAATGGAGTAAGAATATATAGAGTTTTATCAATCCTTATTGTACAACATGTGACAAAAATGCCATTAAACCTGCAAGCAAACACTCAAGTTTTCTAGAAATATGCCCTAAATAGCAACTCAAACCTCACAAGATTTGTTTGCAGATCCAAATGGTTCTGATATCATGTAATAATTTAATTCTTAATAATATCTAGGATATAGAACAATATTCACACATGAAGTGTTTGACAAATTTTGCAAGAGAAACAATAAAGAGACAGAAAATAGCTGTAATAGCACATGTGAATGGTGCTAATTGATGATAATATTATTATCATACATAATTTAGATGTTATATTACACATTTATAATACATTGGAGAAAAATTGAGTGGATCTCGCAGCCAATTGGGAAAGTACAAGTATCATGATGAATGTGACCTCAATCCCCCCTAGGTGGACCAATGGAGCCACAAATCAGCCAAAACACTCACGAATTGATATGTGGACGTGGTTGAGGTGACATGGGGTCATAATAAAATCTTTTCATGTGTGGTTGTGGAAAAATAGGTGGGTTAGAGGCTCTATGTCGCATTAAATGCACCAAATCAGCCCAAAATTGGACAAAATATCCCTATAGCACTCTTAGTCAACAAAATTGTACACATAAAATGAATGGGAGTGCACCAAAAATGATGAGGGCACACATGTTTATGGTTGAATGAGGTGGAGCGCTCATGTGGGTGTGAATGCACCAATTTAGCTGATTATTGGTCCAACTAAGCACCCTAAGTCCAAAACCTTAGTGTATTGATGCACAAATGCAATAAATTTGACTAAGGTGTTAAACTAAGGTACTAAGGATGTATTATTTTTCCTATATATTGGGAGGGGGAGCCACTTCTACATCCTTGGGGAATCCATGAATGGAGATTATATCAACATTGAGCAAAAAACAAATGCAAACTGAAGCACACGAACAATTTAATTTCATTAAATAAGATGTTATTAGGATATATGCAAGCTAAAATTTTAAAATAATATCTTATTAGAGTTTGTAGGGTAAATTTAACAAAATATTTAAAATGAGATGATATTAGGATATATAGGCTATCTTATTAACTAAATCTTTAAAATATGAACATATTAAGGCATGAAAGCTAAAAATTAACCAAATCCTTAAATTTAAAGATGTAATTAGGGTATGCAAGATAAAAAATTAGCTAAAACATTAAACTGATATCTTAGTAGGGCATGCAAGCTAAATTTAGATGAATATTTAAAATAAGATGTTGTTAAGATGTGCGAAATAAATTTTAGCTAAATCTTGTAATAAGATGTTATTAGGGTATGCAATCTAAGTTTAGCTAAACCTATAAACTAAGATATAATCAACACTATGGATAGACAAACAAATAAAGAGTTTATGATTACTTCATATTAACAAATTGAGGCACGCAGTGAAGACTAGTTGCATAAAATGTCTCTATTTTTCTAAACAACATAGATGTACTATGAATCTAAAAGGTCTAGCTGGGTTCCAGTGGAGGAATATCGGGAAAGAGAGGAGAGGGGAAACAACTGCAAATATCTATTTTGGGAGTGAAAAAAGAACATATTACTTATTACATGGCCACTTTCAAGGAAATGATCACTTTGTACCTCATAACAACATATTGCATGAATAGTTTTTGAAGTGCATAACATAATTTATGCATAGTTACACATGCATATGATGGGAAAACAGACAAATTAAAAAATAAAATATCCCTGTGTGATACAAATTTACAATATCTTGTAGATTACCATTCCTCTTCTCTAGTTTCTGTACAAGTTAGTCAATATCTGTAATTCTTTTCAGATGTTGTCTTAATTCTTTGCGTAATGTTGTGTCCTCGACAAATGTAGATGCAAAATACGACCTATGCTTGATACCATATACATCTAAAAACACCAGTTTGAGCCACCTATTCAATAACCTATTTCCCATGTCAGTAGTATAAGTCCTTTTCATTAGAACAAACGAGATAAAAAATTTGTTTGCATCTATCTTACTTTCAAGAACATTTAATGCTTGTAGTGTTGCAACATCCATTTGCATGTAGATTTCCAAGCTATATTATTGTATGGTAAATATCCCATAATATTTATCATTTGCAAGCAAATTTTCATAAGAGAGGAGAGCCCCTACAGCTCGAGCGGTATATTCTGAACTTGAAACTGAGTCCCTCAATGACTCTATAGGAACTTTGAGAAGGAAATTGAGGAATTGAATAACATCCCTAGAATTGAAATTGGATTTCTTTTTGTTTTCAGTTAATAGAACATTACATCTCGTCAACACATCATGCAACCGCTTATTGGAAAGTGACTTCCCACTATATAGAAGCAACAAAAATTCCCTGCATCTAAGAGATACCATGGAAGATTCCATATTTGTGTATTGATTGTAATCAATAAACTCTAGTATGCCTAAGTCTCTCTTAGTCATATCAATAAATGTCAAAATGACCAAGAATCCATTATCTTAAGTAACATATTGCACATCTATTATCACGGGTGTATCTTGAATGTCCTAATGCCCTATTATTGTACAGGAATGAATACCTTATAACCGAAGGTCTGGGGTTACCAACATACTCATAAAAATGGCACGTAATCAACTTTAGAGTACAGAAAGGAAACAAGAAGATAGAGTAGAGTCACCCGATTCACGACGGTTGATCCTATCTTTGTCCTCTTCTGCTCTGCTTCCCCTCCAAAGCCTTCAGGGATGTTTCTCCTTCACCTGTAAAGAGCAAATCCTCCAAGTGAAATATTATACATGTATATAGAATAGGTTAGATAAATCATATATAGAGTGCTTAATAATAAATATTCATCAAACCATGATACATGAAAGACATTCAAAACACATTTGGAAGAAGGATTCTCTTTATTAACAACAGTGAATGAGTAAATATTACAACCCAACGCCTGAGACAAGGACTCCTCTACAACCAAAGGATTCTGAGTTCCACTGCTCCAAAGACTTCTAAATATACACCACTAGCATAACATTGATCTCCAAGTATGATATATTAACACCCTCCCCAAGGCCTTTATTTATACTTAGTGAAATAAGGAAGCTTCGAGGGTTGAGGAGGTTGAGATAGTTAAGATGGTTATAGTTAAGGGCTTAAAAAATCTCAAATAATTGTGATTTATTATTTTTAATGTCAAAGGAAGGCATACGTGGGTATTAATACTAGAAACCCAGGTATGACATGCGAGTTTCTCTAAGGGAAGCCTGCGTATAGATATATAGGAAAATTCACATACAGTATGCGACATGCTGTAGGAAAAGTCGTGTACAGTATGCAACATGCTGTAGGAAAAGTCGCGTATGTACGCAGGCTGCATAGAAGCAAAGGCACATACAAAAATTGACATATTGAAAGGTAAAAATGGAAAGCTAGATGGATAATGAATGTTTTTTTAGGTATTTATTGTTTTTGGGGTAGTGGGGTCCATCAAAAGTATGCAGTGTGGGTACTCGTTGGATGTGGAATCAAATTCTGCATCCAACGAGCTCTCCCGATCAAAATTTGAGTAAAAACACAATGAGATATGTCGAAAATACGAACAAAAAAAGTAGTTTTTTTTAATGACAAATATGTCAATTCAACCATTATGGTTGAATTATTTTATTGAAATTCTATTGGTTCTTGAATTCCAACTCACAAAAACTTATTTTGGCACGTTTTCTTATAAGGCCCATTTTATACCCCAAATTTTCTCTAATGGTTTTCTAAATTTGTGGCTTTTCTGAAGAAATCATTAATGATGAAATTCAAAGGCAGAATATGAGTTTTTCACCTAATACATTTTAAGTGATGAATTATTAGAAAATACTTTCAAAGTATTCATCATTTAAATAGTAAATTCATAAGCATAGCTTGTTGGAGTTTCCTGAACTATATGTTAGGTCAGTCTATTGTGATTTGAAGATATTTAGATTGTGGCATATCAACAGGAGCTGTTAAACCTTAGTAAAAATGAAGAAAAGTGGAAAAACAAACAGGGCAGAGCCCTCAAACCTAGGGTGGATGAACAATTTTCCACAATGTGCTGAGTTATTTTCAGATGCAGGATGGTTAACATTTTTCAAAAAGATTGAAGGATACCATGTACAGGTGTCTTATAAATTTTCTCAATGCTTAGATAAAGACATTGTGTCTTTTGACACCTTACAGTTCAAATTAACTAAGGAATTGATAGCTAACGAAACATGGATCTTGAACGAGGGAGAATTATGGTTTAAAAAGGTTCCATTCACCTTCAATGCACAAAAGTATTTGCTTCCTGGTGTGATTGCAGATTGGGGAAAAGATGTTCCAATCCATAACTTAAAACCTGAATGGATTGAGCCCATTAAAGTCTTACAGAGTTATGTTACTTATGAGGGTAGATATGCTTTTGTTTTCAAATACCACTTTAGGTTTCTTAAGCATCTTAGTGATGAGTCCAAAATGAACTTACCTTTCTTTTTTCTGAAAATTCTGCAAAAGATGTCATGCAGAGTTAAAGAGCACCAAGATCATACAAAGTAGTCTATTTTCCATCATGGACTCATCAAGCTTATCATAATCAATGTCTTGCAGAGTAGGGGAAAGACTTAGGAGTATTTCATTTTTTGGTCAGGTTTTAAAACTGATCAAGAGGGACAATCTCATAGAAGACAAGCAGATAAAGGGCATACTTTGATTAAGAAGCTCAAGCAAAAGGTAATAGTTAAAAATGAAGAGAAGGTGACACTAGAAGAAGCTTCAAACATTGAAAATAAAAATTCTGAATTTGAACAGCAACTTAATGACAATGAAAGTAAGAATTTACAGTCAAAAATTAAGGAAGCCGAGTCTGTTGAAGATGTTGTACCTACAGAGACAATTCTAGATGAAAAAGAAGGTATTGAAGTGCAAAAACAAAGCACTATCACAATTTTATCAGAAGATGAGAAATTCCTATTTGATGATGATGATAAAATTCCAGTCACTAATGCAACTAGGGTTTCTGCTGATCAAAAGCTTCACAACCATTGTGATGAGGTAGTACTATCAAAAAGAAAGAAAATAAAATTTGCTGAGTTTGCTTCAATTACTCATTAGGGTAAGACTATCAAGATGTTGGGGGAGATTGTTGTTGTTTGCAGACCTAAAACCAGACCTAAGAATAAACTTAGACTAAACATGAAAAAGTTGTTGAATGCTAAATTGACCAAAGAAAGAGTGGCAGTAATAGATGATTCTTCATCTGAAGAAAAATTGAATGATGATAAAGATGATAGTAAGGGTAAAAAGCCAATTGAATCAAAAAGAGAGTCTATCATGACTGATACTAAAATATCTAATATATTTCTGGAGATTCGAAGTCAAATGTTGCAGTAGTAGCAACAAAGTGAAGTAAAGATTTCTTACTCAGAAAAGAAGGTGATGGTTGAAGAAAAAGTTCCATGCAAAGCTGAGAGTGAAGAACACCTAAGGTTTCCTGGAACATCCACAAAATTAATGGAAGAAGATGAGGAAATTTATAGGATATTGAACATCCCATGGCTACTTGTTACCACCTAAGTTGTACTTAGTGGTTTTTTATCAAGTGAGCCCGGTGAACCGGACAAGGATAACTTGTTCGGACTTCAACAGACCTTTGGAAGTACTTCTAGGAAGTGCTTGTTGTACTATATCACATGTTCATACCCCATGGGGGAATTGTAATAAATGTTCTAGCATGATAGTGTCTGTAAAAGACTCAGTCTCTTAGAATTTATTTGTCAATTCGATCAGGCCAGGGTGTTTTTTCCCTTGGTTATTATTGGTTGTTGAATAAATGACTGATAATTTCTGAGTTTTTCACTCCATACCTCCAAAGTTGGGGTGGTTGGCTTGGAATTTAGGCCTATTGATGTTATTAGAGTCTATGTGTCAATGTATAAACATTCTAGGCATCATGGTCGAGTCATATGAACATGTCTAAGTCCCCCTAGGTTTTTTCAATTTTTAAATTTTTTTATTTTTTCAGTGTTTTTTATTAAAATTTAATTTTTCCAAAACTTAGGCTATTTTTTAATAGTTCAATTGGAAAAATTGGTTTTTTAATAAAAGTAGGCCAAATAATCAGTTTCAGTCATGTAGGTGCTCATTTTCAAGCTAAGAGCACTATGTAAACCCATGGACCCACTATTTCCTAGTTTTGAGTGGTTTTCCATCACTCAGGTCAGAAAGCCCCAAAAAATCATTTATTGATTATTTTAATTAATAAATTGATGAATAATGGAGAAAATCCAAAATCCTAGATCAGTGGATTCTCAGTCGATTTGATTGAAATCAGTCATATTTGAACCAAATTGACTGGATCTGACAAATCCTTGATTGATGGAGGTGATCTGGACAGATCCAGAGTTGATCTTCAGCATCCTTTATGGGGAATTTTTCCCTCCCTCTCTCCTCCACATGTTTTGGCTCATTTGGATGGGTTTTGGTGGATGCTTCAGTCAACAGGTTGAGGTGTCAGTCAGATAAGCCCCCCAATTGACATTTGCACTCAGTGAGACTCAGATCTGGCTCAGTTAGACACATATCAGGCATTGATGGACTCTCCTTTAGCTATGGTGGTCTATATCCTTGGGATTTGTGCCCCCTAGGTTGGATCTCCTATTTTTTGTATATATCCAAGCATAAGCCTCCTCTTCCAAGCTAGTTAGAGTTGGATTGAAGGGCTTGCTATTGTAATACTATTGAAATATTTTGATTGTTGGAATAAAGAAGCTTTGGAGGCCAAATGGTGTAATGCTCTCATGTGTGTGGATTAAGCATTATCTTACGGCTATTGATGTTGTGGCTTTTTTCTCAATTTCTGCATCTGAACCCTTCCTGGCTTGAATGATTCAGCTGAATCATTAGGAGTATAGTTGGGAAAGTAAGGTTAATTTTTTTTCTTATATATCATAGCATATATGTTAGAATATCTAGATTATACATGTTTAATAAGTTTATTTGCATGCAATTCTTGTCTCTTTTTCATATATATATCCAGATCTCATGAGGTTTCGTGCAGGATTGTGTGTTTAGCTTTCAGGTAGCAATGATTGGAAGAACTGTGGATCTAGTTTGACTCTACTGCACATCCAAAATATTTGTGAATACATTTCCCCTCTGTATTCCACTAACAAGTTTCCATTGCAGATCTGCTTCAGCAACAAGCACTTATCTTCTCCTTTTCCTCCTTCAAAATCAATTTTCTTATCTGGTTACTGTGTTTGAAAGCCTTGTTATCACTTGGATATGTTATATCAAAGTAAAATTTACATATATATGCTATTTCAAATCTCATAGTCTAGATATCAATTCTGAAAAGTAATCATTAAGCCTTCTAGATCTAGCATAAGGAAATCGTCCATTTTACATGGCAAGTTAAAGAAAATCAGTAGGTTGCATGCTCTAGATTTATTTTTCTCTTTTAAAAAGATTAAACAAAGAAATTAGTGCATATTTCATTGGCTTCACAAACAACAAGCCAATATCCCAAGGAAATCTTTCTTTCCTTGGTTCCTTTTTCACATGTTTAGCTAGTTTTAACTTAATCTTTTTGAGTTAAGGTAGGCTGATCCAAAGGTACTCTTAAAGTGATTTTGGGCATATTTTATTCTAAAATGATTTATTGTTTTTATCAGGTGTAACAAAAAGAAAATAATCTGCTGTTCAAAAGTGGCCTCAGGAGCATTCAAATCCCCCCAGGGGTCTCCCCTTTCACTAAAATTTAAAAATTTTGCAAAGTTGTAAGATCTTGGATTCATCCCATATAAGGACCAAGAGGGTTCTGATATTTTAGTTTGCTGATATTTTAACCAATAATAATAAAGAAAATATTTTTTGAGTAGGCTCTTTCGAGCCCGCTCCCCATCCCCCCTGGGGGGATTTGCATCCGTGTCTTTATTTTTGCTTTTCGTTCTCTTTTTTTGGAATATAGCATAGTTTTAATCTATAGGGTAGTATACTTTGATTTATGATCAATTCCATATTCCATATCTAAGGTTTCAAAGTAATTTAATACTTACCCCACGACTTCCCAATTGACCCGAAAGGGGAAAGAGATGCGTGGTAGGACTAATTAGAAAACCGGAATTGTGTATCAGTGTTTTACTTTTCATCATTTGTTTCATCAGCTATTATAAAATTAACCCCTCCTTGATTCCCTGATTGAGATCCACTTGGATCGAAAGAGGCTCCCGGAGGGTTTTCTTTTTAACAAGAACACCCATCTCAAAATTTACTAAAATTGACAAGACTCTAGTGTGTATGCTCTGCACTTGGATGCGGTTCATCAAATCTGTCAAGCTGTATCAAAATCATGTGAGTGACTAGAATAATTAGGATTCACTCTCCCAAATTGACAAACCATCAGGTGAAAATCCAACACCTAGAACAAACCATTATGGTGGCAAAATACCCAAAGGAAGTGGGAACTCCTGAAAAGTGACCTCAGGGCACCAATCTCTATCACACCCTAATGGTTGCGTTATGAAAAATAGCCCCAGAGACTCCATTCAGCCCACATATTCCTTGCGGGTAGTCATGAAGGTTTAGTTTTGGACATACTCCAAGTACTCACGGGCATATCAGAAGTCCACCCCTTCGCCTAATTTTAATCAACTCATATTTCACATTAACTTAAAACATACCAATAGGCAATCAAAAAAACTTTCACTCCAAGCACATGCAAGTCCATTGATTATCTTTTGACTCCATTTTAAGGCATTGGTTATTTTCTTGCTATATATATATATATATATATATATATATATATATATATATATATATATA
>LPNX010274101.1:67069-129816 GCA_001517045.1 Pseudotsuga menziesii
TGTGTGAAAGGAGACAACACTACCAAATGAGATGCAAACAATAGCAGTGGACAAAAGTATTGATTCAGAAAAAGAAAATCTTCAGAGAAGTATAAAGCAACATAGGTACCAGATTGAGTATATGCAGGAAGAAAATGATGGGATGGTTACAGGAAACATGAAGCTTAGGGAAGATTTGGAGGAAGTTAACTGCCATTATTAGGAGCTAATCACAGTTTCAAGGGAAGCATTGAAAAGGAAAAGGAAAATAGAAAGTCAATTCACAATGTTAAAGAAAACCATCCAGGACCTGCAACAACATAATGAAGAGCTAATAGGGAAGATTGTGGATATGGAGATAGATCAATTAAAGGCAATAAGAAAAGCTCAAGCCTTGGAAGGAATATCTTTATTGGCTGAGGTAGCTAAAGATTTGTGAGATTTAGTCAAGAAAGTTAGTTTTTAGTTATGTTTTAAAGTTATGTTATTTTTTTTGTAAAAAGCTTTTATTGAACTATTCGATATGTAGCCTTAAAAACAGTTGTAATTCAGTTATCTAACTGATTTTGAAAGCAAGATAAATGTAAGTCTCAAAGAAGACAAGGGTTTGATTTTTTGCTAACAAGGGGAGGTCATCAGACTTGTTTATGAGCTAAGTAAAGACTCTTATTTGTATTTTGAAGACTGAATTATGAAATATATGCTCTATATGCCCTTCAATTTATTCTCTGGTTTCACTTATAACTTGTTTTAGTTACTCGGCTGGTAAATTCATTACTTGTTTAATGTTTCTATGCTTGGAATGCTTACCATATGTGGGTGAAATTCAGTATTGAGTTTTCTATTGGATTATGGTTTTATGTTATGCATCTCAACTATTCAATGCTCATGATTTAGTGTTTACTTTGGTTTTATGAATGTATTCCCTCTTGTCTTCAAACTGCTCAACCAAAAACCTTGAAAACCCTAAAAACCCTATTTTATTTTATTGAGATTATTGAGATTGTGTTGGCTTATTCTCTTGTAGTTTGGGAACAATTCATGTCACTAACATCTTTGGCGTCGTTTCCAGGGAACAAAGTTTAAAACCTATTTTTCCCTGGGATACTTATCATTTCACTGGTTGTAAGAGGTGAAATTAAACCAACAAATCTTAAAGACTACTTTTCACCATTATTTCATATTGGCTACTATTACGGAGAGAAATTCCGATGGTTTGGGGTACCATAATAGACAGCTTGACTCCAGAAATCAATTCTTTCCAATATGCAATAGAAATTAAATGTCTAACACTAAAGGATCAAACCTTGTACCTTATTCCAGATGGTTGAAGTAGATCCCCATTGAGCTTTCCAACTTCATCTTGAATTGATAAATTACTTCCTCAACAACAAGTAAACAATGCAAGCATACTATATATAATATTGTTAGATCTATTCTAGCATATATAATCAAGAATGTATAAGCATTTGAAAGCATCCCATGGATAAAATATTCGTTCAAACACACATTATTGGATAGGAAAAGATATTTCTATTAATATAAATTAGAGATTACAATAGATACAACCTCTATCAGTATGTCTGCGAATCGGAGAAACCGAATCACCCACATGGGCCTCCACCACCTCAATCCTCCATCTCTCGATAGCAAGCTTACAAGCAAAAGGAAAGCTTGGGAAGAACAAAAAAGTGCTCCAAGGGACAAAGGGATGCAGACTCAAGCATAAGTTTCATCAACAATGGACTATCATTTTCTTTTCTCTCAATTCTCTCATATGCCTTCAATGTATCATAGAGTTCCTTATATATGTTTTCAAAGGGGTGATGAAAGGTTGAATACAAGAGATCTCAAGGAATAGGGAAGGCCAGGAGTCAAGTGAGTCAGATCCATGTCAAGAAAAACTCCAAAAGGATTTGGATTTTGTACACATCCCAATGTACGTGGTTTTAGAGTTCAAACCCGTGTATGTACGTGATTAGGGGTTTAAAAGTCGCGTAATATCATTTTTCACATGTTTTTAAGGATGGTCAAGGAAACATCAAAGGACAAAAAATGGTCCAATGGGTATAAGGAGTCTGCAGAGGGATAGGGGAAGTCCATACAAATGTGATTCACCTGGAGTGGTAAAATCAGCTATAATATATGCCCACTAATGTGTGAGGTCAGAGGGGTCATATGATGGCCGAAATACATTATAAGTCCATCCCAGAAGTGGAGTGATGAAGATCCAAAATGGAAGACCAGCCACCCAATCAGCATAGTACAATGATACAACTCTACACATAGCTACAAATACATATAACAGTCCTGGATACATAAGAGTACAATGGCCATGAATAGGCATGATACAAGAAATCAAATAAGTGGTCATCGCCACGTACAATATACATAGATCAAAATCTCCATGATGAAGATATACAAAGGACCATGATCTCCATAATGGCTGAAGATATATAACATATCAATATCTCCATAGTAGCTGGAAATGTCTGACATATACTAGATCAAGTCATGAGAGCTGAAAATATCATAAACAATGGCACGATCAAGGGGGTAGCATATAAGAGATGCCACCAATCTAGAAATTATTCTACACAAATCGCTACGAGTACATGTCCTACTATGTGAATACAGATGCCGAGGTCAAACATAGTAGTCTATCATCTGATTACCGATCATTGATGTATACCGTTAACAGACGCGAGATCACCCACCGATAATGAAAATGGCAATCAAGGTACTAGAGCACAAACTAACAAGTGTGAATAAATGTCTTGAGGTCAAACACTTGAGAAGATCCATTGAT
Source organism: Pseudotsuga menziesii (assembly GCA_001517045.1). Lineage (NCBI taxonomy): Eukaryota > Viridiplantae > Streptophyta > Pinopsida > Pinales > Pinaceae > Pseudotsuga > Pseudotsuga menziesii. The sequence goes on from LPNX010274101.1 coordinate 69,858, forward strand.
CAGGGGACATTGATGTATTCCCAAAGAATGTCGATGGCGAGAGAACCTGCCACTGATGACTACAAGTCTCAAGGCACTCAAAATGACTCTAGATTCCAATCCCAGAATAAATGATCTGAAGTTGATGGGATGAAATCTGCTGGAAGGAGGGCATTAAGGCATCCCCCATCATCCAACATGAGGTACTCAACAAAGCTGTATAATGTGGAAGGACTCGATCATAAGTTGCATGAACCAGTAACTGTACTGGGAATGGCTGACATGCAAAGTCAAGATAACTAACGAATGGCCAACTTAGGCTTCAACTTCCTTCGAACAAGAGCATAACAGCATATGGTGACTGAATAAAGGCAACATAGACTTGATATACAAACTAGGACATCTCTACGACATAGGAGGCATCGATAGAGGCTCCATGGGGACTGGAAGCTTAACCAGTCGGTGGAGATAAACTCAGATAAATGAGTACAACTCCTAAAGTCAAACTATAACCCAACCAATGGATGTGATATACAGTGCTCTGTTTGAAGGCGACATGACTCAACATCTGCCAAAGATAACATCTTTCCTTGTTCGGATTTTTGGTTTTTTGATTCTTTTGGACTTTTTCATATATTTAAAAAGCTTGAAAAAGAATAAAATTGCTTTATAGTTACAAAGTAGGAGGAGACGAGTGTCATAGGGGAAAAAAAACTAGTTCTAAGCAGTGGAACATACCTATGCTCAATGCAAGGATACATGTGTAGGATATCGACACTCGAGGGAAAATCCCCTCCTGGTAAAAAGGGAATCAAGCTGCAAAGGATAAATAAAATGGCTCTGCATGGCTAGACATGAGACAAGCTCGGGCTATATGGCTGAAACGCAATGTCAGGGAAGCTGACATAAAGCTCAATAAGGCAGGAAAAGCTCATGATAATGCATTTACAACTTGATATGAGGGAGTCCTAAGGGAAATAGGCCAGCAAAAGATCAAGAGGAGTATGAGGCTCTTGCAAAATGTCATGGCAGTACTATACAACGGACTCCCACACCCTAAAGGAGAAAACGTCAGCATGGGTACCAAATGAAAATAAGGCGCTAAGTAGGGTACCCATGTAAGGTGAAGCTCTACCACTCATATCATGCCACTTCTAAAACAACAAGAAGGTTATGTGACATCATAGAGTGGGTTTGTACCTAAGTTTATGATGAAATGGTCATAAGGCCATGCAACATGGAAATGGTGATGAAACCTAACCTATATTATAGTTTATACATGATACCTAAGATCGGCATGAACAGGTCAATCCAACGGCTGAAACAGCACTGAAAGAGGTCCTCTACATCATGAATTATGTCAAAAACGGTCTAAAATGATTAGAAATTGTCGAAACTATAGAAATGGGGGTAAAAATTTTCAAAAATTTGAAAAATTTCTATAAATAGTAAACAATTCAAAATATTATAAAACATTTAAAACTTTTACCCATTTGAGCTTATATTTTCAACAACGAATTCCAGGAGATCCAGCCGGCGGAATCCACTACCGTTTCTTCTAGGTACTTACCCATGCTCTTCTCTTTCATTTTGATGCAACTTTTGTCAAATTCCATGGTCAATTGAGTTTTCTAGGACAAACTAAATAGTGTTCTGTGGCCCACATGGAAATCGAGGGTTTTTTGCATATAGGGCTAGATATATGTAGAAAATGCCCCCATACACGTGTACATACGTGGCTGTTTGGAAAACAGTCATGTATGAGGCCACGCATAAGGTTTTTCAAGCAATCTAATGCGAAAATTTGCAATTTTTTTGTGTAGGATGGTCCTAGAGTGGAGAGAGCGTGAACATGGTGAGGTAGAGGAGGCAGTAAGGGCCGATCTAATGGCTCAAGAAGCTCTACGTGCATGTGGACTCTATAAGTTTTGGTGTCTTGGTGGCTTGCGGGCCAAACCAAGACTATTGTAGATGCTGGTGGATTACTGGGATCTAGACTCTGAGTCCTTCCTGATAGATGGGATGTCCCTCACTATAGAGGTGGAGGACATATACTTCATTACTAGGATTTCCTGATGAGGGGAGGTAGTGAACCTTCATTCTCGTGGTGGGCCAGGAGGTGGCCTGACTATTGATGAGTACATTGTGATGTACTTCTATCCAGACACAGAGAAGGTGGGGAGTCAAGTCCTTACCAATGCTATACAGGTGCTGGGCCTAAAGGCCATACTATTGACATTGGGCAGGATAGCAGGCTTGGCATGACTCCACTAGACCTCGCGGCCTTTGATGTTCTATGCAGTGGAGTTCATGAGACCCATGATCTATGACTGGAGCACTACACTACTGAGTAACATGAAACATCAGCTCAGTGAGTGTAAGGCAGGTAGAGTGCGGAACTTTGGGTTCAGCAGTATATTGAGCATGTTTTTCTTCAAGCGTGTTCCAAGATTGAGCCCTAGAGTGGATGTTCCTCTTCATGGGGTTCGAGATCCAGCCCAACGGCATTGGGAAGATGCTATGCATAGACTGGGGGGAGGTAGGGTGGCCAACCCCTATCCAGCTGACTTCTTTCCATGGTGGCGACGACAGATAGTTTCCATCGATGACTACCCCTATGCGGGGATAGATTTCTAGGGGGACCTGGACATGCCGCTACCACCAAGATCGACATATGGCGATATAGGTAACGAATCTCAACCCTCTCCTATTAAAATTTTTGAGTTATTTAATTTTGTTGTGTGTGACAATACATAGTGACATCTACCATTTGTGTGCAGATGTGGGACCACGATGGCCAAAAGGCTTCCCTCGTCACAGATGGAGGGGAAGAGGAGATAATATCATGGGTGTGGATGTGGAGCGGATGCTCCAGAGAATTCATACCAATTTTGTGAGGTCGACACACAGGGTTCCCATGGCGCAAGTCGAAGACTTTCCTGAGGCTATGCAGCGCTAAGTGGTGGGTGTACCACGAGCATGGGTGCAATTATTTCGACGAATAACTAGAGTCATAGTGACCTTCCATGATCACAACCCTCCTCCTCCTCCACAGGATTAGATACCTAGGAGTCTATACATTTTGTATTACCGTGTATTATATCTTAGTGGCCCAAGAGCCCCATTTTTGTATCATGACACTATGTATTACCACATTTTGGATGTTATATAAATTTTTTTATGGTGATCGGTTTATTTATTTACATGTGTAAAAATTGTGTTTGTGATTGATTTATTGTGTATGAAACGAATGACAATATAACATGTAGTTAGCATATGAGTCAACAACTTGATTATTAATTCTTGGAATGTGTATGTATGTTATATTGTCAAATTGTTGTTCTAATAATCTCACACGTAAGAATCTTCTTAATAATGTTGGATCTCTAACATGGTACAAACCATTAAGCTGTGACACTACTAACTCCAAATCAAGACATACCTGAAGAGAAAGAACGCCATGTGAAATGGCATCTCGTAGAAGCTCAATAACGGAACTATATTCAGCAACATTGTTGGAAGATGGCGGTAGACATACGCCTCCTGAAGACAGTACCTAACCAATAGGAGTATAAATCACCCAAGCAACAGAGGCTGAGTGTTGAGTGTGACGGCTCGCACCATCCATGAATCCTGTTGACTGCTACTGGGTAGACCCGGGTTTACTATTTTCAACCAACAACACCCCTAGATCACTGGCCCTTTCGGCGACAGACCACAAAGCGGCCTGAAGTCTCACCCAAAGTGACTCTAATGGGTTGGCCAAGGACTCAAGTGTCTTGGACCAGGTTCTATGGAGATCCCACTAGTGGCTCGCAGTTCCCCTAGCTGCGAGGTCTCTTTCTGCGCGTTGCGCGATCTCCTGCTCGCGTCATGCGAACTCCTCGTCCCGCAGCTCTTCTAGCCACAAGATGTTCCTCTACACCGTCGCGCGATCCTCTTCAGTGACGCGCACTTTCTCTCTCTCACGATACCTCCGGCCTTATCGCATCGCCGCGCATCATGCAACATGTAGCTCCTGCTCAACGCTAAGTCCTTAACTTGCGGTATCGCGCACCGCAGCTCTTCTGCTGATGCGGTATCACCTCTCTGTGATATCCTACCTCCGCGGCTTAACGCACTTAGCGTTGCTCATGTCAACGGGAAAGGCTTAACATACAAGACTATTCGATACTGCAATGATGACTGTTTTACACAAGCATAAATGAACCACATACACCATGCCAAAGACTTTGATTTATACTTTTCCTTCTATATCACTCCAGCTGATTAACACATTCATTCATTAAACTGTAACCAAAATCCATGAAATGACTGTGAAATGCATAAGTAAACCTAGCAAATAATCCAATCACATAACACTCGATTTTAACGTGGTTCACCTCCAGGATGGAAGTTACATCCACAGAACTGTGTTTTTATTATAGCTCAGGGGAAGGTAAAACACAGTTCTGCTGCACCGCATATGCAGCCCGAGATCTTCTCTCATAGATATTCTTTCTATCTATATTTCTCTCCTACAATATACTCTTCCATCTCTGTCAATCCCTGCGGATCGTTACATGCATACTCTATAAGCCAGCTACTGGTTACAGTAAGATTGCTTCCGCTAATAATAGAACCAGAGCTAGGCTTTTACAACCGTCTAATAGTCTGCAAAACACTACTAACAACTGAATGAACCTACTAACTACCCAAAACAATTACTAGCTAACCATTTTACAATACAAAATATATCCTTTTATAGGCAGCCTGAAGGTCTTTCCATTACAACATTGTGGGCCTGTCCCAACAGTAACCCAAAACCCTAACTAGTGACAGTTGGCCATATCTGTACTTGAGGTAGCCGCTTTCTGTCACACCACAGCTCTCTGCAGTCTTCCATGCTTCCCGGCACTGATCATGGGTACTATGCACCGCTTCTCTTTTCTGTCCTTCGTCTTCAATGCTTCAGCCTCGTTGCTCCTTCTCCTTTATGAGGGTTGCTGAGCCCTCCCGTCTTCCGTCACTGCCTTCAATGCAGTGGTTGAGCTCTCTCTTCTCGGCCACTCAGGTACCGTTGCCTTTCTTGAATTTTCTATCTTAAAAGTCATGGTTTTTGGCTCTACTCTCCAGTTGGAAACGTGCTACGGCGTCGTAGCTCTGTCTTATCTTCTCTCCGCCAAAACTTATCTCTCTGCTAAAATAGAAGCTTCTTCTGTAGCTATGGGACCCTGCTCTAATAGTCCCCTAACACTTACTTGTGGCTCGCCCTCGAGCCACTTCCAGTGGGCTTCTCCTACTGTAGCTTTGCCTTGGCTTCCTGTGAAGCCCTCTGCAACCTGTCTCGAAGTCCTGCAACTTCGTTCTGCATCATTTCAACACTCTCTTGTGCTGAGTCAAGCAAAGCTTGACTAATACTGGTGTCTTCTATGGCGTCAGTTTCCTCTCTGGTGGTAGTGAACTCCTTCATTTTTTGTTCAACCGTATCGACTATCTCTGCGATTTGATCTTGATACGGTTGAAGCAGGTCATTAATGTACATCTCCTTGGTTCTTAATTGCTGTGCTTCCTGTTGCAAATAGTTCATCTCCTTTGTCTTCCTCATCTTTTGAAGAGCTGCGAAGCCCTTAATTTCTTCTTTCATTGCCGCTGCAGTATTCTCTATCTGCTGAATACTTTGCTGGATTTCTACTTTCTCTGGTGGCTCATCTAACTCGGCCCATGTGATCATCTCATCGGTTAGTACTAACCGTGCTTCGTCGATGTGAGATTGCATCTGCGCAGAAGTAAGCCAAAGGGCTTCTACTCGTGCTTTCTGGTCTGCCTGGGAGGTGTCTCATATGCGAGCCTCAAGCTCAGCGATCTGCACCTCGTGGTCAGCCTTCATCTTGGCCACTTCTTCATCCATCCTAGTCACAGTTTCTTCCAGAGCCTTTGCTCTGTATGCTACTCTTCTTAGCTTCTGTGGAACTGGTAAGGTGAACTCAATGTTACATTGGGGCAGTTCCAATGCAATGCTCTGCAACACCTGAGAAAGATCTTGCTCTCTTTCCTGATATGTTCGTACTTTGTCTGCCTTTTTCTGAACACTGATAGCAAGTGATGCATTCTGTTGCTACAGCTGTGTATTCTGTTTGTAGGTCTCAAGCTCTCTACTCCTGAGCTCGGTGCTTAGCTGCTGCTAGATCATTTGCAACTGGTCAATATGAAACTCTGCAAGGTTAACCTTGATGGGTTGCCTAAACTGAACTGGTGGGTCCTTCATTTTGGGAGGGAATCGGATACTTCCTGGTGGAATTAACACAGTATTGAGGCGATCTTTTGCTAAGCTTTCCTGGCGGGACATCGATGATGTCGAAGTTTCTCCGGCGGTCTCCTTTTCCGGTGGAATGTACATCTTGGAAGTCTTCTCTATAATTAACTTTAATTCTAGAAGTTTCTTTTCTACTACGCTCTGCCTCTTTTCCTGCGACTCCTTCATCGCGTCAAGGGATTCCTTCAATGTGTCACATGTCCTTATTGCGATGAGTTCATAGTTATCGTCTGTCAATGCGGTCTTCAGAACTGGCTTTGAGTTTTTCTGTTTCTTCTTTTACTGTGTCTCTAGTGGCCCTTCTTCTCTAGTATTCACCGTCTGTGCCTCTGGTGGCACTTGCTGTGGGGGTTTTCTCTTTTTCCTTTGTAGCGGTACTTCTGTTGAAGATTGCATCTGGGTGTCTGTGGTATCTTTGTCCTTGTCCTGGTGTTTTGTCTCTGCACTGTTTGATGATAGTGGTGCGGTATCTTCATATTCCTACTTCCATTGGTCGTCGAAGTCTCTTGTGACTGCTTCGATGTCCCGTGCTGTCATTCTAAACAATCCAGGAGCCCAATCATCCCGCTTAGTCCTTTTCGGTCGCAGATAGATTAAATGGCTGTCTGCCATAAAATTAAGCCGGCTATCATATATGTCCACAGTCTCCGTGCTAAGTCGTGGTGTCTCTTGAATGGCCTTCATCAACAGCTTATAGTAGTCATGGAATACCATCGTATTGATCATTTTCTTGGCTGGGCGGTTGGTCTCCCATAAGTTGGCATAGCGCACTCCTCTGGGCGCACCACCTGCTATCTGCGGAAACTGGGTATGGGGTGGCTCCTTCCATCCGACAAATGCACAAAGTATAAGCAACCACAAGAAATGGAAAGGGTGGTTTGCTTCATCCTGAGCTGCCAAGCAATCTGCTTGAAGCATATTTAATAAGAATAGAGACCAATTGAACTGTTCCCCCTCTGTGACCCGTATGGCAAGGTGAACTATGGATCTTGTAACTTCCTTTGGTTGAACCTTGGTTAGCAGTCTACCCGCGAGTAGACTGGCGGTGAATCTAAGTGTCTCATTTGGTGTGCTTGAAATTTCATAAGCCCGCCCTCCTCTCTGCAGCTGATACTTAGTTACTAGGGCTTGTGGTAACTTGGAGTCCTTGGTTTTTCCCGCTATCTGTATGTCAGGGTGTTTACCCATCTTGGATAGGCTGGTGATACAATGTATCAAATCGACGTTCAAGTTGACTTTGTTGCCTAGCCAGAGGTACCCTTCGTGTACGCAAGAAAGTAAGATGCGCACCACGGTGTTAACCTCTGCACCCCATCAAAAATGAGGTAATCTCAGAAAATTGAGCAGACCTGACCACTCAAGAATCTGGACATGCGGCAGGAAAACACATTCATCTCTCCCTGTCCTCGGGTTCTTCTCAATATTTAGATAGTTGTCCGGCTTGAACTGAGGATATGTCTTACTATCTCCCATGTTATAGTCTACAAATTTAACTACAGTAGCATATCCTACTAGATCTCCATTTTCCTTTACTCGAGAATCAATGGGTGGTATGGGAACAGTATACTTAGCATTCTTAGAAATTCTTGGCTCTGGTACGCCTTCAAATCGTGGTATCATGTAGTCTGTTCTGCTATGAAATTCTTCCTCCTACTCTGAACTGGATTCGTCATTGACCTGAGATTGGATCCTTGTCTGTGGTTGCTGTTTGGGCTGTGACGAACTTGGTGGAGCACCCTTTGGTGGCATCGTCATAGCTCCTGCAAGGCCGTGACGTTGAAATCTTCTCAAAATGTTGGCTATAGGTTCGTCCTTGGACATAACCCACTCAATAGAAACTGGCGGACGTGTACTGACTACAACTTCTGAAAATCACAGCACTCTATAACAAACTTAGCTCTTCACGGGGAATTCTAAAGAGTGCACTCTACAGCTCTCGGGTTTTCTGCAAACGTAACCGTCCCAATTGAATACTTTCTGCTTTTATGCCTAATATGATAATCCCGGATGCAACGGTCATCTAGACTGAATGCGTCGGTCGTCATTAATGCCTGGACAAGACCACACCCATCGTCTGATCCTCAATAAATGAGGAAATCCGATCAAATTTCCCTCGAAACGTGTGTGCACAGGCGCCGGTCTCGTCGGAGATTTGCCAAATCTGGAAACATTTATTATACTGCTTCCAAATATACGGTAAGATATACCGGTCATTACCTCATTAACTACCTATCAGATGGTGACGTGACTGGCCCTCTGTCGGTTGCAAAACTGTTTACGTGGCATGGGGAAACATCGCGCTGCCGCGATGCGACTCCGCATCACCTGCATAAACCAATACTAGGTTTTTTTTTTTTTTTCAAAATGAACCACCCTTATGCGATTCCTTATACTTAGAAAATACCTGCCGGTGTAGACTAGTTCCCGGTGCGATGCCTCCTTTCAACTACACTGGACATCTGCACCACCATAGACTGGTTAAGCTAGGGCTGAGAGGCGGGGTGGCTATCACTATAGGGATTAAGCCTACTGTCATTAATCCATGTGGGAAAAAGCTCCCCATTCAGCTGACTAAGCTGAACAGCACCTCCCTCTGTGACTTGCTGTATCTGATATGGCCCCAGCCAATGTGTCTTGAACTTCCCTGGAAAATTAATGAATTTGCTGTCATAGAGGAGCACTAGGTCTCTGATCTGGAAAGTCTTATTCTTAATGTGTCTTTCATGCCAAGCTTTTTCTCGTGCCTTCTGCACTTTCTGATGGAATCCAGCGATGAATCTGTCTTCTTCTAAGGCAAGTAGTTGTGCTATCCTTTCCTTGACTGTGTCTGTATCAGTCATCCGAGTAATCTGAGCGATTCTTAAACTGGGAAGAATATACTCCATAGGCATAATAGCCTCCTGTACATACACCAAGCTAAAAGGTGTGTGTCCCGTAAGTTTCTTGCATGTAGTCTAGTACGCCCATAATACAACGTGAACTCTGAGGTCCCAATCATTCCTCTGGCTATTGCAGATCTTAGTAAGAGCATTTTCTAAAATCTTATTAAAGGCCTCCACCATACCATTAGCCTGGGGGTGGTAGGGAGTGCTCTTATGGTGCTGAATCTGGAATTCTTCTGTCAATGCCTCGATAGTGCTGTTCAAAAAATGCGTGCCTTGATCACTCATCAAAATTACTGGGCATCCAAATCTACTGATGATGTTTTCAAAAAGGAACTGTGCAGCTATAGCAGCATCACAATTTCTTACTGCTTTGGCCTCTTCCCATCTGGTGAGGTACTCTGTTCCCGTGATAATATATCTCGCACCAGTGCGCTTACCTGGTGGGTTGATAGGACCCACAAAATCTATAGCCCATTTGTCAAATGCACGCAACGTGACCTACGGTCGCAACGGCATTTCATCGCATTGCGAGGGTTTTTCTACCCTTTGGTAGATATCGTAGCATCTACAGAAGTCCTTGGTGTCCTTATGCAAGGTAGGCCACCATAATCCTACCTCCAGGATTTTCTGTGCAGTCGGATTTCCTGCGAAGTGACCTCCTGCGGTTCCTGAATGTGCCTCTCTGATAATAGTGCCTTTTTCATGCGGCATCACACATCTGCGCAGAACTTCATCCAGACCTAACTTGTATAGGTGTCCTGCGATAAGGGTGAAGTCTGCTGCTTTAACAACCAACTGCTTCTTTTGTTGCTTAGTAAACTCATCAGGTGCTACTCCTATAGTGAGAAATTGAATAATATCGGCATAGTACTCATCTGCGATCTGGATGGAAAATAGTGGCGCATCTGGCAGATTATCGTCTAGGTTACTTGGCTCTTCTCCTGAGTCTATCCACGACAGATGATCAGGTCCAACATTCAGTCTTCCTGGTTTCATGATGATTTCAAAATCATACTCCTGAAAGAGGAGTAACCATCTGCAGATTCTCCCCCCTAACACTGGCTTATTGACCAAATACTTCAAGGCGGAATGGTCAGTGAACATCTTAAACGAGGCACCCAATAGGTAGTGCCTGAACTTCTGGAGTGCATACACCATAGCTAGGCCTTCTCTTTCAGTTGTGGTGTAGTTCTTTTCTATTGTCGAGAGCTTTCTGCTAGAGTATGCGATAGGATGGTCAATGTCCCCTTCTCCCAGTTGTGTTAAAACAACCCCTAATGTGATGCCAGATGCATCCACATGTACATGAAATGGCTTAGTCCAGTCTGGAAATACTAATATGGGTGTTGTAACCATATTTTCTTTAAGTGTGTCTAGACTCTGCTAACATTCCTCATTCCATAGGAATTTTACATCTTTCTTTAGCAATTTCTCCATTGGTGCTGTAATCTTTGCGTAGCCCTTGATGAACTTTCTGTAGTACCCTGTATGACCAAGTACTATCCTCAGTTGCTTGACTGAGTTGGGTGCTGGAAGGTTTACAATGATGGCAATCTTCACGGGATCTACCATCAAGCCTTGTCTGCAAACAATGTGACCCAAAAAACTACCAAATGGTGCAAAAAATATACATTTCTTCAAGTTTAGAGAAATCTGGTACTGCCTACATTTCTCTAACATCAGTCTTAAGTCTCCTATATGCTTGTCGATTAGTCCAAATACAGTCCAATCATCAAAATATACTTCTAAGAATTTATGGATGCATTCTTTAAATACAGCAACGACTACTCTAGAAAATATAGCTGGTGCATTCTTAAGACCAAAGGGCATTACCGTATACTGGAATGAGCCCCATTCTGTTTCAAAGGTGGTCTTGGATCGATCTTCTAGGTGTATTCTGATTTGATGGTAGCCTGAAAATCCATCAGTGAAGGAATAGACCTCCTGTCCTCCCACGTTGTCTAATACCTCATCAGTGAACGGTGTTGGAAATGGATCGTGAAGCGATGCATCGTTGAGCTTGCGCAGATCGACATAGATCCTGATGTCTCCTTTTGTTTTTTTTTCTTGTACGACCATGGGGCTAACCCATTCGCTTTCTTCTACCGGCTCAATGATGCCTGCTGCTAGCATCTTATCGATTTCGTCCTTTACTTTTTCTTTGTAGCGCGGATTCAATTTCTATGGGCACTGCTTAATGGGTCTAGCATCCTCCTTCAATGGTATCCTCATAACTCCCAGGTCTCCAACTATTCCCTTCATCTCTGTGAACTTGGTGGGAAATAGGTCCTGATAGTCATGTAACAAATCTGCAATTTGTTTGACTGTTTCATCGTTCCAATAGTCTCCAATAGAGGCAAACTTAGGTTCTGCGTCTGTGCCAATATTGATCTTTTTAATCTTGATGGGTTCGGTGATTGCTGGAATCTCTAACTGTGGTCCCCCAACATTGCGAATTCCTTTTGACTCCGAAATTTTGGTGTTGCGAGGATCCTCATCCTCATCCTTATCTTCATTGTCTGGTTTTGCTGCGAAGTTATAGCACTCAAGCGCGTCTTGCAACTGGATGGCCCATTCAGGTTGAGCCTGCACTGAGATGGTACAGTCCTCAAATATCTTGATCTTGATTATGTTTAAGGCCTGAGCAACACTTGGATGTTTTGATTCAAACGCGAAGGTGAGTAGGAAACTGTCTGTCATAAGTGACCATGTAGTCGTCCCCTTGCGCAACTCGGTCTCTGTGTACTAGTTCCTTGGAACTGTGTCTAATGTGTGAATGAATCTGTGAACCCATTCATCATTGGGAACATCCGACCATTTCTGTTCACATGTCTGAATGTGTGCCCTGGGATCAGTTTCACCTGTGTACTTCTGTTGCACATACTCTTTGTCAATAAAAAATATGATCGCCATCAATCTTTTAATATCCTCCCATGATGCGATATTTTCTTTATGTACATACCACCATCTTGCAGGTGTAGCTCGTACTGCAAGGTCCATAGCTGCGTTCCTCTGCTCGTAAGGAATCTGTTGCTCAAACTGCTCAAGGAAGTCCTGAATATCTATTAGACCATGATATGATGGAATCTCCATGATCTCTGTGCCAATCCATCATAGTGACTTACTCATAAATGCACATTTGCGCTCTGAGACTTCGTAAAGTCTATTCTGCCAGTTCTCTAGACCCACATCGGAATCCAATGCGCATGAGCTATCGCATCGCCAACTAATGTTCCCTTCTACGGTTGGATTGATGTAGTCGTTCTGGTTCGCAGTCATCTGGTAGAGATTATCCATGTTATGTGCCTCCTCCTCTGCTCGGATAGGTTCAATGTATCTAGGACCTTGGTGAGGATCTAGTGGTGCGATGACCCAGATATGCGCATCCTCAAAGGTCATTTTTCTTCTCTTTAGGTCAATGACAACCTTACTACCGATCGCCTAATCGATACTTAATAATGTTGGATACGGTCGACTGTCACCAATGATTTCTATAACCTTGAATTCCGCAAAAGTGAGAACTCCGTCAATGTCAACTGGCACCTGCGGTAGTTGACCCAAGGGCGATACTCGCTGCTAATTAGCTAATCTCAGGTGGATAGGGGATCTGACTAACTAAGGGCTACCCATCTATTCCCATGTCTGCTTAGTTAAAACATTCACCTCTGATCCCAGATCTCAGACGACTTCGTCCATTTCAAACTCTCCAATCTATGCTGTAAGATTCATCTCTCTTCTGGTCCTTGTATGTCCTGTAATATTATGAACAGTGCGGTGTGCACTACCCGAGAGAGAAGGTTGCTGACAATGGTCTATGATGCACGGTAGCTCACCGATATATTTTTCATTTCTTATGAGTTTCAAGCAACTGCAAAGGAAGGATTGTACATTTCCTGTCGATTCATCCTCGTTGTGTCTTCCCGATGTGGTAGCCTGCAGTATCTGTTCTGGGCTATCGCCACAAGGTTCTTGCTACGGTACGCCCTTGGACGGAGGTACCTACGATCCTAATTGTGTAGGTTCATCAAAGGAATCCTTGGCTTCATGAAATGTCTCTTTATTCTTTTGTAGGTCGAGTGCTGTTGCTTTACTAGGAGCTCTGCGCACCCACTCCTAACTTGTTTTCTTTTCGGTCTCCTGCGGTGTTCCACTGGTGGAAGCACCGCTACGAGTCACAATGTTAACTTTTGGTTCTGGCTCTGCTTGCTCAGCAGCAATAAGCTATATGTTCTAGTGTACTGCTGGCTTAGGGTCTTTGATCTTAGCTATCAAGGTAGGAAACTCCTCTATGGTATGATCATAATATTTGCAGTAGTTACAAGTGGTAGTGGGGATCTGACAGTCCCTAGCATAGTGTCCTACAACTCTGTAGTTATAACAAGTGATTGGTCTACGACTATGATGAAAACCCTCTCCTCTGCCGAATCCTTCTCCTCGTACAAAGCCTCCTCCATGGCCTCGTCCTCTGAATCCTCCTCCATGGCCACCATAAGTCGGATCAGGCTGTGGTCCTGCTGCTGGACCCTGTGTTTCTGCTTGGACTCTATACACATCATGTTTTCTATCTAACATGAGATCATAGGCTCGAAAATTCTGTTCATCATGTCCGACAGAACTGCAGAAGACATAGTATAGGTTCTTAGGTGTTTGTACATACTTCTGAAGCAAAGGGAATTGCTGAGGTGGGTGTCCTTGTGTTTTGCATATTTCACACCATGGCCCTTGCATTCGTTGTAAGGGTTTAGGAGCCCCTGACGCTAAATATTCTGCAAATACTGGATAGTTATCTTTGGTATGACCCTGTGCTCTACATTGTAAGCACCATATGTCTTGCATAACCTCTTTTACTTTCTTAAGTTTGTGTATCTGTAATGTGAGGTTGGCCAACTGGTTCTGTAGAGTTTTCATGCTTGCACTGGTTTCTGCTAAAGGTGAAGCTTCCAGCTTCATTGCCATCTCCAACGCGTCATCCTGCGTCTGGAGTTTCTGTTGCATTAGTGGCACTCTGATGTGAGGGAGAAGCGCTGCAATAAACCATTCCTTATTCTTCTCTGGCACAAATTCAAAACTTACTTGGTCTATAAGAGCTTTGAATTTCTGGTCAAAGTCCCATACTGATTCTGATGGTAGCTTCTTAATATCCTTGAGCTCTGTAATGCACTGAGATTCAGACTTAGGTTTCTTGAACTCTTTAATCATGGCATTCTTGACCTGGGAAAGTGTCTTGGGTACTGTGGTATACTTTATGTACCATGTTAAAGCTCGATCTCTGAGTGTAGTGACCAACTGTACAAGTTTAAGGTTATCGTCATTGATTGTTTTAATGGTCCACATGGCTTCACATAGAAACCAATGCTATTCTGGGTCCTCTACTCCCGTACCCTTAAAGGTAGGTAGCTTCATATCATCTCCCATTGTATTTCTCTGCAGTAGGTTCTGATTGACTGGATTACTACCACTCGGCGGTGTAGGTGAAGGTGATGTAGCGGTAGTAGGTACTGTCTGTGAGCTACTGGATGGCGTACCTACGGGATTACTCTGAGTGTCGGTCTGTTTCTGTGGGGTATAGGGCTGGTAAGGGATACCCCCCTCTGGTTCTTCTGTGGTGCTAGGAATCGGTTGCCTAATATTGTTTGAACTATCTCCAAATACAGGAGAGCCGAAAGCTACTTTATATTTCTTGCCACTACGTGTTCGTCCAATGTCATCAAAATCACTTTCAAACTCTTGTGACATTACTATCTTTACTTATTCATCTGAAATCATGTCCATTATTCCTTTTTCATGTAGCAGCATCTTAATGGACAAGTTTAGAGACTTTAGGTACTTACCACGATATCCTTTAAAGAAGTACCGCTCATCCTCACTGAAGCTTTTTCTCTGATCAACTGCAAATTCTGTGACAAAGCCTCCTAGCACACTCGCAAGCCAGAAGTCCACTGCTCTCGTAATGGGATTGTCAAGTCGCTGCACAATCTGAATCAGCTTCGGTGTCCAGACAATGTTTCTTTTCTTCTTGAATATGTTCCTATCTGTCAACTTGGATAACCAGTCGAAAAGCTCATTTCCATAGGTTGCAAAAAATATAGCGTGTATATCTGAAGCGATATGCTTTTGTAACCAGTCCTCTGTGCTCAGTTTAGGGCTCCGATTTTATTTCTTGGAAAACTCCCTTAGGTTTGAATCTAGCCACTGGTGAAACTCTTCTCTGGTGGGATGCCAACAGAACATTAGCGCTTAGTTGTTCAAAACCGGCAATAGAACCATTTGTTGGCTGCTACTGGGCAGACCCAGGTTTACTATTTTCAACCAACAACACCCCTAGATCATTGGCCCTTTCAGCGACAGACCACAAAGCGGCCTGAAGTCTCACCCAAAGTGACTCTAATGGGTTGGCCAAGGACTCAAGTGTCTTGGACCAGGTTCTATGGTGATCCCACTAGCGGCTCGCAGTTCCCCTAGCTGCGAGGTCTCTTTCTGCGCGTCGCGCGATCTCCTGCTCGCGTCGCGCGAACTCCTCATCCTGTAGCTCTTCTAGCCGCGAGATGTTCCTCTACACCGTCACGTGGTCCTATTCTGTGATGCACACTTTCCCTCTCTCGCGATACCTCTGGCCTTATCGCATCGCCGCGCACCGTGCGACATGCAGCTCTTGCTCAACGCTAAGTCCTTAACCTGTGGTATCGCGCACCGCAGCTCCTCTGCCGATGCGGTATCACCTCTCTGTGATATCCTACCTCTGCGGCTTAGCACACTTAGCGTTGCTCGTGTCGACGAGCAAGGCTTAACATACAAGACTATTCGATACTACAATGATGACTGTTTTACGCAAGCATAAATGAACCACATACACCATGCCAAAGAATTTGATTTATACTTTTCCTTCTATATTAATCCAGCTGATTAACACATTCATTCATTAAACTGTAACCAAAATCCATGAAATGACTGTGAAATGCATAATTAAACATTGCAAATAATCCAATCACATAACACTCGATTTTTACGTGGTTCACCTCCAAGATGGAAGTTACGTCCATAGAACTGTGTTTTTATTATAGCTCAAGGGAAGGTAAAACACAGTTCTGCTGCACCGCATATGCAGCCCAAGATATTCTCTCTTAGATCTTCTTTCTATCTATATTTCTCTCCTACAATATACTCTTCGCTCTCTGTCGATCCCTGCGGATCGTTACATGCATACTCTATAAGCCAGCTACTGGTTACAGTAAGATTGCTTCTGCTAATAACAGAACTAGAGATAGGCTTTTACAACCGTCTAATAGTCTGCAAAACACTACTAACAACTAAATGAACCTACTAACTACCCAACAAAATGACTAGCTAACCCTTTTACAATACAAAATATATCCTTTTATAGGCAGCCCGAAGGTCTTGCCATTACAACACTGTGGGCCTGTCCCAACAGTAACCCAAAACCCTAACTAGTGATAGTCGGCCATATCTGTACTTGAGGTAGCCACTTTTCATCACACCACAGCTCTCTGCAGTCTTCCATGCTTCCCGGCACTGATCATGGGTACTATGCACTGCTTCTCTGTTCTGTCCTTCGTCTTCAATGCTTCAGCCTCGTTGCTCCTCTCCTTTATGAGGGTCGCTGAGCCCTCCCGTCTTCCGTCGTTACCTTCAATGCAGTGGTTGAGATCTCTCTTCTCGACCGCTCAGGTACCGTTGCCTTTCTTGAATTTTCTATCTTAAAAGTCATGGTTTTCAGCTCTGCTCTCCAGCTGGAAACGTGCTACAGCATCGTAGCTCTATCTTATCTTCTTTTCGCCAAAACTTATCTCTTCGCTAAACTAGCAGCTTCTTCTGTAGCTGCGGGACCCTGCTCCAACAAATCCTATGTACATGGAAGATTCCATTGACATCTGCCAAAAGAAACGGAAACTAATCACAAAACCGATCACGATAAGAAAAAAAAACATAACTATGCAAAACTGTACACCTAATGTACAATAACCAACCTTGGCTGAAAATCATGCATATTACTTCTTTAGATACAACCCATTTCTAGGCTCTGCCAAGGCCATTCCCTCATAATACACTAACTCATAAGCACCCTTCTCTGACACACATTTGACCATGTAAGGACCACACCACATGGGATTAAACTTTCCTGCACCCAAGGGTTCTTTTGGTTGATCCCACAAAAGTACCAAGTCTCCCTCACTAAACCTCCTTGGATAGACAGACTTATCGTACTCGACCTTTACGCGACGTTTATTTACTTCTAGAGCCACCAAGGCATCCCAACGCTTCTCATCAAGTTGCTCAAGGTGGACCAAACGCTCCTCCAATGGTGAAGTATCTGGTAAGAGTTCCATAGCTAGCTTCAAATAAGGAATCTCGCATTCAACTGACAATATCAACTCCACTCCATGTACAAGTTGATATGGAGAAAAACCTGTGGCAGTCTTAACAACGGTTCTATATTCCCACAAAGCAGGATATAACATGATGTGCAAATTATTCTTGCT
Organism: Pseudotsuga menziesii; assembly: GCA_001517045.1. Classification (NCBI taxonomy): domain Eukaryota; kingdom Viridiplantae; phylum Streptophyta; class Pinopsida; order Pinales; family Pinaceae; genus Pseudotsuga; species Pseudotsuga menziesii. Next base: position 87,515 of record LPNX010274101.1, read on the forward strand.
CTGTGTGATGGTTCGTTGGAGAATAGATTTGAGTGATTTATTCACTGCTTCTACCTATCCATTCGCTTGAGGGTAGTAAGAGGAGGAATTCTCTTGCTTGTACGCTAACTTTGATTCCAACTCTTCCATCATACGATTCTGAAAGTGCGAGCCATGGTCAGTGACAAGCTCTTTCAGAATTACGAATAGAGTAATAATCTGGTTGAATATGAAGTGCATGACTGTCTCACCATTGGATTTAACTGTAGGCATAGCCTTAGCCCATTTTGTGAAGTAATCAACAGTCACTATGATATGATGGTGCCCCCCAGCCGAAGCTGGGTTGCAATCCATAAAATCAAGCCCCCAATTAGTGAAGGGACCGGCGGTGATAATAGGATGTAACGGGGTAGGTTTCAAGAGCATATTACGCGTGAACACCTGGCAATGGTGGCACCTCTTGACCGCATCTACACAATCCTTAAAGATCAACGACCAGAAATAACCCACTCTTAAGATATTTTGAGATGTAGAAAGCCCAGATAAATGACCACCACACGCCCCTCTGTGGCAATCATTCAGCACTACCTCAGCCTCTTCATGAGTTAAACAATGTCGTAAAATGGATACTACCCCATGGCAGTACAAAGTGTTATCCACTATGAGGTAGTTCTTAGACACGTGATGTAATAATCGCCATTCATCCTATGAGAACTGAGTAGGGACCTTCAATGTTTGTAAATATATTATGATATCCCCATACCATGGGTCTAAAGTTGAGATTAAGAAGATGTGTTCATCGACAAACGTATCTTCACAAACCAACTCCTCGGCCTCGATCGGGAAATCCGATATAAGCTCTACAAAAATTAATGACTTCTTCAATTTTGCCAAAACAAATTCGAGATCAAATTCTTGCAGAATGACAATCCATTTATTATATTTTCCCCCAGTCATCCTTCGAGTGAGGACGAACTGAAATGGATTGACATGGGCTACAACCAAGGTCTGGTGAAGGAGAATATAATGTCTCAACTACTGAACCGCATGTACGGTAGCTAAATAAAGCTTCTTGACATGAGAATAATGAATCTCTGCGTCAATAAGGTTCCGGCTCAGATAGTATATGACATGCTCTTGGAGCTCCTCATCCTCTTGAACCAAAACCATACCAATCGTCTCCATAGACGCGGCCACATAAAGTAGAAAATCATGGCTATAGTATGGGGGACTAATCACTGGGGCCGATGCTAGGGCTTTCTTGAGTGCATTGAAAGACTCTTGGGCTCACTCATCCCAATAAAAGGGGGTGTCCTTCAAAAGACGCATGAATCTTCTAGTTAAATTGGCAAAGTGTCCTTCTTACGCATGAATCTTCGTAAGAAGTTTTCCATGCTTTGCAAACATTGAAGATGACGAATAAACTTCAAGGGAGAAAACTAAAGTATTTCCTCAACCTTCAAAGGGTCAACTCTTATACCCTCTTTAGAAACAATGAATCCTAACAAATGACCTGACTTCACACAAAAGATGCACTTATGAGGATTTAACCTAACCGAATAATGCTGGCATCTTTTGAATACCAATCTCAAGTGATAGGAATGATGCATTCTCATACGAGAATGAGTAGCAAGGACATCCAAAAATACTTCGATAATGGACTTGAGATCGTGGAAGATCAAGGTCATTTCCCGCTGAAATGTAGCTCCGGCATTTTTAAGGCCGAAAGGCATCTTCCGATATGCAAAAGTTCCCTAAGGACAAATAAATGCAGTCTTATGTTGGTCCTCAGGTTTAATTTGTATCTGATTATATCCAAAAAAGCCGTCCAGAAAAGAGAAAACCTCGCTACCCACACACTCATCCAAAATATGATCAATCAATGGTGTGGGGAAATTGTCCTTAGGATAGGCACGATTCAAATCATGGAAATAAGTGCATATGTGGATCGCTCCCTGCTTCTTATCCATCGAAAAAGGGTTTGAAACCCACTCCATCAATGGAACGGGATAGATAAAACTGGCTTTTAACAGCTTTTCTATCTCTGCCTTAATCATGGGTGCTTTCCTAGGATTCACTGGACGCAAGCGTTGTCGAACAAGATTAGCGTTGGGGTAAGTCTTAATCTCATGCTCGACAATATGAGGGTCAATACCTAGAATTTCATCGTAGGACCAAGAAAAAATATTATGGAATTCCTTAAATAGCTCGGTGTATTCTTGAATCTCAGCATTGGAACATTCTGCCCCAATATAGACATTCTCAATCCTGCCAGGATCACGAGAGATATTGATAGGAATCATTGAAGATATGTTTGCCATGTTTCCATCAGCCATCGGACCAGGAGAGCTTAATGGAACCATAGGACTACTAACTCTCTCACTAAGAACTGCCCTAAAGTATTCATGCTCCAAGCAGTCAAGCTCGGGAAGAAAGTAAGATCTATGATGGAGTTCCTCCCATGCTGGCTCAACTTTTGACATAGCCTCAATAATCAATTCATCTGAAGGGAAAACTGTATCAAGGTAGTCGTGCACATGAGAAGACTGCACTGCCCATGCCAGAAGCACATAAGGGTCCTCCTCCTCCATCCACAAAGAGGAAGGACTAGGCTCTGCAGCACACTTGAGATTAGCTTGATAAGCTATCATAGTTGCAGGCAACGGCATGTCCGTCATGATGGGTTCACTCAGAGTACTCGGTGTAGGAAGAATCCAAGGATCTTCCATATGACTCGTGTGAAAAGACACCAATCTCATAGATGTCGAAGCCTCACCAGAACTAGACCCTATCATAAGGATCGGTGCAAGACAACTAAAGCTTCCCATGAGGGATGGATACATGCCTACACCCACACTCCCAGTTGCCGGCTAAGAGTGTTCAACGATCCAGATCGAAGCTCCTGAAGATGCGGTAATAGATGAATTCTTGAATGTCATTTGATCAATCATGATTATCTTCCCGTCATGTGGAAATCATACAACGTGAAAAACGGAAGAAGTAATGGCTTGCATACTGTACATCCAATTCCTACCCAGCAAGAGATTGTATTCAAGGGGTGCATCAACCACCTCGACCTCTATCGCAATGGTCTTCCCTCCCAAATGGACTTTAAGGGAAGGAATAATGTCATGTGGCCTAAACGATCTCCCATCGAACGTAGTTAACATGGTCGTTGATTCAGACAGCTCAGGGGAACCTAAACCCTTCCAACATGATAAAGACATCACAGAAGTGGAAGCGCCTTCGCTAATCACAGTTCACTTGACGGTCATATTAAGAAATTCTACATGAATCAAAAGAGACACATAGTAAGGCAAGCGAGGCCAAAGTCCTGCGGTTTCAAATTTAATCATGGAGGAAGAATCATCATCATTCACACCAAGGGCAGAAAGCAAAGCCTTCCTTTGCGAAGGACAACTTTGGAGCACTTCCAATGTAGACATCTAACAAGGAGTATGGCCCAAATCTTCGACAACTGAATAGTTCTAGGAGGCTTGGGCATTAGGATTATGCCCTGAACGCTTAAGGACTCCCTTAGGAATGCAAGGTGCAGCTCCAGGTTTATCCATAGGTTTCTCAATATGCAAAGGGGACCCTGGTGGATCAGGTTCCTTTCCTGGGCTAGGTTGTGACGAACCATAGTATTTTGCATGGGTCACAACTTTCACAGCACATACCATGTTAATGCAACCATGAACACTACCCTCTGGTGGATCTTGACCACCACCAGACTGATCGTGGGTCCTCGAGTTCATATTTTGAGGTAAAGGGTTAGTTAGCACAGCTGGGCCCTGTGCCAAGAACTTCGAGGCTTCATCGATATGAGGGCACAAGTAAGTGAGGTGATCATCCTTACATAACTTGCAAGGGAATTTAACCTTACGTTTAGCTTGCTTGTCTCCCCCGGCATTACGGGCGTTCTTGTCATTATTAGCATTCTCATTCTTATTCCCACCCGTATGATTATTCTTACCCTTTTTTCTATTTTGTCTGGGTTGCTGGTTACCCTTCTAGTCCAACGATTGCACTGAAAGTACACTCGCCATTTGGGTGGGTTGAGACGAAGTCGTAGCTTGTCCCGAAGGAGATTGGTTCATTGATAATTGACTAACTTGTTTTGCAACCGAATCCGCAGGTTTAGCACTTGCACAACCCATAATGCCATTGACATGTGGTCCAGGTTTAACTTTGGGGTCGAAACTAGAATGAGGAGCATTGGGAATAATCTCATATAACAAACTGGACTAAGCATAAATCAAGTCCAGTTCCTACGCCCTAAAAATTGCTTGTTCCTCATTTTGCACTCTGGATGTAGAAACAACCTTCGCTATATACGACAATAATGACTTAAGGAACCATTCAAGGAGGAACTCTAGCGGTATAAAGGCTTTAATTAACCTCTTCCATCTACGCCACTCTTGGATATGATCCAAGATATGTGTGGCTTTATCTTGCCGAAATGTCGACAAGAGTTCAATACCAACGTCATAACACATTGGTAGCTAGAAGTGGTTAATAAAAGTCATCGCTAGGTCATCAAACAAAGCAAATGCCCCCCTAGGTAGCTCTATATACCATTTCACAGCAGGCCCTGTAAGGGTGCGTTGAAATAGCCTTAAACGGATGGAGCCCTGATGTAAGGAATTCAAAGAGCACCATAGGTGGAAAGTAGTAACGTGTTCACTTGTATCCTCTCCTATTTTTCCCTTGAACTTAGGTATGTCCAAGGCTTAGTAGGGATAGCCGGCCAAGTCGGGTCATGAGCTACAGGGTCGTTCGTCAATATCGACAAGTCAGGAAGATTTAGCGTCGTGAGGAAAGGGAGCCTAGGATGATGAGTTCGATGGAATGATCCCTAATTCATATAGGTCTGATTACCACCATGGCCATGGCCATAGTGCCCTCCTCCTGTTTAACCTGTATAAGGTGGCATGGAAGCACCATAGTGTGGTGGACCTTGACTATTAGGAGCTACAAAGCCATAATTTGGAGAGTAAGCAGGTTGTTGATACCCACCACCATAAGGTGAAGAACCCTGTCCATACTGCGTCCCATAAGTCATCGCATGAGATGTCCTATAAGACACTCCATAAGTAGGAACATACACTCCAGAAGTAGGAATATACATTCCAGAAGTAGGAACATGACCTCCCGAGACAATGGGTAGTGCATGAAGGTGAGACACAACTGGTCTAGTAACCGCAGTATGGACATAACTCGTAGCAACGTTTTGGCCCGAAGGACCATGTGAATAAGGTGGAGGATGAACATTCTAAGAACTAGGGATAGAGGATGAAGGGATCTGTGTAATTAAATACGTATTATTCCCTATAGTCACTCGTCTCAGATCTGGTATCCTAATGGGATCACTAACCCTAGACCTAGGAGGAATATGTGATGTAACTTCCACAGCTGGGATGGAAGGTGCAATGTGACTAGTGCTCCCAAACCTCTCCACATGGTAAGGAATGAGAGTGCCCTCCAGCATAGTGTTAGGCTTGAACTTTGATTCGACGTGAAATGTCAAATCATGTGTGGGGAAACCAGGCATACCATAACTACCATAACTAGTTCTTGTGGGTGCAAAATGAGTCTTGACATCCTCTAGCATTCCATACCGGTAATGCGTCAATGGGGAACCAGCCCTAGAGTGAGTAGGCCTTTCATAAGTAGTTCCTATCTCAGAAATCACAGGACCTAACTCAGCCAATTCAGGTGAAGGATCGTAAGTAGGAGTAAACTCCCCATCGTCTACACGAATGGGAGAAGGAGGTTCAGGAATATCTTCCATATGGTCTCCCATGGTGTGTGAATCAATGTGAAAAATAGTCCACCTGGACTGTCTAGGTCTCTCTCCCAAAGGAGGAGGAGATGTAGAAGGCGGATGTCCTTGCACCTTCCTAATATTGTTGGTGTAATGTGACCCCGAATCCGCTGGGATGGATGGCGAGGAGCCACACCTGAATCCACAATGACTCAAAAAATAGAAAATACTCTCTATTTACGCAAACCCTAGGAAAGCTATCATGCACAGAGTAATCACTAATAAAATATAAAGCCAAATGCAAGCAATAAAGGGAAGGATAAGTGAACTCCCGAATGAAGCAGGTATGTCTCGCCTAGGAGAGGCTTGAGACTCCCATACACAAAAAGTGGAGGTACGTAACCAATTATTGTGGCCCTCAGCTTCAACATGTAAAGTGACTGTGCTGTCTGACCCCAACCTGGCTGGGACACCCACAGAACAACCCCTGCAAAGTACCCCCTTGATATCCTAGGTAAGGCCACTAAGTTCACCTTAATATAATCAATGCTCAGGAAGATAGTCGCATGCGGGATTGATCATATGGGGAGGGTAGAAAATCTCGAAACTCTCAAAAGAGCCACCAGATATGAATACAATCCTGGAAATATCTCCAGGGCTAATCAGTTATGACTAGGGGTCATCCCAATCAATAACTGCTCACACTGCCTCGTGCTTAACTCCCTTTTGAGAGGCAGATCCTGAGAAACACTGGTTATACCAAGGATTTCACACACTCACCTGAACAAACACATACATGTTGTTGTTTAGTGGTCTTGGAGAATTTACTCACAATGAACTATTCCAAGACCCTAAAACCTAATCTTGTTGGTGCACCCTATAAAAGAAAAGAGTGTAGTTCATTTTAATTAAGCGTTGATTTTAATTGGCTTTATTACTCAAAAGAGGGATATGGCCATGCAAATAATGGTGTTATGACACAACATGAAGTAAAATGCACACCTAACAATAAATGCAAATGCAATGTGTCCATGAAAATAGGGTATGCTACTACATGAAATGCACAATTTTTCTTCAAATGATGAATGGAAGCTTTCCTATATGAAATCCTAACTAATACTCCAAAGCAAATCTAGTGCAAGTACAATGCAAATGCACATTTTCATTTTGTCTTCCTGGTAGTGTCTGATTGGTGTGAATTTTGTCTCAGCTTGTCTGTTTTCCTTGATTTTTATGCACCTTTCTTCCTATACGTGAGTTTTTAACTCACAGTCGCGTATACATGCGATTTTCTCTGCGATTTCTACGTATACATGCGGGTTTACTATAAACAATCGCGTATGCCCTGTGTTTTTCCTTTTAGTGGAATTTAAATGGTTGTTGGGTGAAGTTTGATCATTGCTAAGTCTCCTTTGACACTTCATGAGTCTGTTTATACCTCTGTTTCTGACCAGAGATGTTTTTTTTAGAGTAAACTTTTTTTTTAAAGAAGGTTCTTGTCATGGCATTTTCGATTTTTTATTTGGGATTAGTGCATTAGATTTATTTTACCTTAGCACTTTGCTTGAGTGCTATTTGAGTGTGCTTGCAGAGTCTGGGGGTTGTAGAATCATTCTTTTTTTTTTCCTATCTCATTTTATTTCAAAAAATCCAAAAATATTTGCTTATCATCATGCATTACATTTCACACCAATCAGACACTACCAGGCAGACAAAATGAAAAGGTGCATTTGCATTGTATTTACACTAGATTTGCTTTGGAGTATTAGTTAGGATTTTATATAGGAAAGCTTGCATTCATCATTTGAAGAAAAATTGTGCATTTCACGTAGTAGCATACCCTATTTTCATGGACACAATGCATTTGCATTGATTGTTAGGTGTGCGTTTTACTTCATGTTGTGTCATAACACCATTAGTTGCATAGCCATATCCCTATTTTGAGTAATAAAGACAATTAAAATCAACACTTAATTAAAATGAACTACACTCTTTTCTTTTATAGGGTGCACCAACAAGATTAGGTTTTAGGGTCTTGGAATAGTTCATTGTGAGTAAATTCTCCAAGACCACTAAAGAACAACATGTATGTGTTTGTTCAGGTGAGTGTGTGAAATCCTTGGTATAACCAGTGTTTCTCAGGATCCTCCTCTCAAAATGGAGTTAAGCACGAGACAGTGTGAGCAGTTATTGATTGGGATGACCCCTAGTCATAACTGAGTAGCTCTGGAGATATTTCCAGGGTTGTATTCGTATCTGGGGGCTCTTTTGAGAGTTTTGGGATTTTCTACCCTTCCCATACGATCAATCCCGCCTACGACTGTCTGCCTGAGCATTAATTATATTGAGGTGAACTTAGTGGCCTTACCTAGGATATCAATGGGGTACTTTTCAAGGGTTATTCTGCGGGTGTCCCGGTGAGGTTGGGGTCAGACAGCATAGTCACTTTACATGTTGAAGTTGAGGGCCACAATAATTGGTTACGTACCTCCACTTGTTGTGTATGGGAGTCTCAAGCCTCTCCTAGGCGAGACATACCTGCTTCATTTGGGAGCTCACTTATCCTGCCCTTGATTGATTTCATTTGGCTTTATATTTTATTAGTGATTTCTCTGTGCACGATAGCTTTCCTAGGGTTTGCGTAAATAGAGAGTCTTTTCTATTTTTTGAGTCATTGTGGATTCGGGTGCAGCTCCTCGCCATCCATCCCAGCGGATTCGGGTGCGGCTCCTCGCCATCCATCCCCTAATCTTGTTGGTGCACCCTATAAAAGAAAATAGTGTAGTTCATTTTAATTAAGCATTGATTTTAATTGGCTTTATTACTCAAAAGACGGATATGGCCGTGCAACTAATGGTGTTATGAAACAACATGAAGTAAAATGCACACCTAACAATCAATGAAAATGCATTGTGTCCATGAAAATAGGGTATGCTACTACGTGAAATGCACAATTTTTCTTCGAATGATGAATGCAAGCTTTCCTATATGAACTCCTAACTAATACTCCAAATCAAATCTAGTGCAAGTACAATGCAAAATGCAAAATGTAATGCATGATGATAAGCAAATATTTTTGGATTTTTTGAAATAAAATGAGATAGGAAAAGCAAAAGAATGATTCTACAACCCCCAGAATCTGCAAGCACACTCAAATAGCACTCAAGCAAAGTGCCAAGTAAAATAAATCTAATGCACTAATCCCAAACAAAAAATCAAAAATGCCATGACAAGAACCTTCTTTAAAAAAAAAGTTTACTCTAAAAAAAACATCTCTAGTTAGAAACAGAGGTATAAACAGACTCAGGAAGTGTCAAAGGAGACTTAGCAATGATCAAACTTCACCTAGCAACCATTTAAATTCCACTAAAAGGAAAAACATAGGGAATACATGACTTTTTGCAGTAAACCCACGTGTATATGCAGAAATTGCAGAGAAAATTGCATGTATACGCGACTGTGAGTTAAAAACTTGTGTATAGGAAGAAAGGTGCATAAAAATCAACGAAAATAGACAAGCTGAGACAAAATTCACACCAATCAGACACTACCAGGTAGACATGCCCCCAGAACCGACATAGAAACAAGAGACGAAGAGCAATTCAAAGTCATTGAATGCCGATAGAAAACCCCCAAACGACAACTACTAGGAACTCCCCAGCGGAGTTGCCAATTCTGTTACGGAGAGAAATTTCTATGGCTTGGGGTACCACAACAAACATCCTGACTCCAAAAATCAATCCTTTCCAATATGCAATAGAAATTAAATGTCTAACACTAAAGGATCAGACCTCGTACCTTATTCTGGATGGTTGAAGTAGATCCCTAATGAGCTTTCCAACTTCAGCTTGAATTGATAAATTACTTCCTCAACAACAAATAAACAATGCAAACATACTATATATAATGGTGTTAGATCTATTCTAGCATATATAATCAACAATGTATAAGCATTTGAAAGCATCCCATGGATAAAATATTCATTCAAACACACATTATTGGACATGAAAAGATATTTATATTAATATAAATCAAAGATTACAATAGATACAACCTCTATTGGCATGTCTATGAAATAGAGAAACTGAATCCCCCACTTGGGCCTCCACCAACGCAATCCTCCATATCTTGATATCAAGCTCACAAGCAAAAGGAAAGCTTGGGAAGAACACAAAAGTGCTCCAAGGGAGAAAAGGATGCAAACTCAAGCATAAGTTCCGTGAACAATGGACTATAGTTTCTTTGCTCTCAATTCTCTCATATGCCTTCAATGTATCGTAGAGTTCCTTATACAGCTTTTCAAAGGGGTAATGAAAGGTTGAATCTGAGCGATCTCAAGGCATAGGGAAGGCCAGGAGTCAAGTGAGTTAGATCCATGTCAAGGAAAACTCCAAAAGGATTTGGATTTTGTACACATCCTGATGTACATGGTTTTAGAGGTCAAACCCATGTATGTACGCAATTAGGGATTTAAAAGTCACGTATATCATTTTTCACATGTTTTTAGGGATGGTCAAGGAAACATCAAAGGATAAAAAATGGTCCAAGGGGTCTAAGGAGTCTACAGAGGGATAGGGGAAGGCCATACAAATGTGATTCACCTGGAGTGGTAAAATCAGCTATAACAACTACTAAGGGAGTTGGAACAAGAAACAGACCTAGTTCACCTTTACAGCTGGGTGTTTCATACCCAGAACAGATTTTGAAAAAATAGATAGGAAAATTAAAAGGTCTTAGTCATCCCCAGCTTTATGTAGCCTTAAGTAATTTGACCTACTGTCACCCTTTCTAGTTTTCAAGGAGGAAAAACAAAACCTATCTTGACAAATTGATTGGCGACTCCACTAGTTCAAGATGCAGAGGCTGAAGACCATGGAAGCCATTCTGGCTCGAAGGTTTGCACCTTTCAATTTTTTTGATGTACCAGGTTTTCCAAACCCAGTACCTATTATGGATGTTTGGGGAGATTGTCTTCCACAGTTTAGAGAAAGCAAAGAGGATAATCCTTCAGATCATGTCATCAGATTTCATCAATGTATGGTCTAGTTAAATATATAGCATGAAGATGTTCATGTATTCACTCAAGCAAGATGCATGAGAATGGTATTTTTCTCTTCCTGCTGCTATCATTTCCTCACTGAAATAATTCCACACATGTTTTCAGAAACATTGTAAGTATGTGTTCTCAACTGAATTCTTTTTTAAATATTGTTGTGCGCAGGCCAATTTTTATAATACAATTTCTGATTCAAAAAATCATGATGATAAGTATAGTCAAGGATTGAAAACATATCATGAAGAATTTGTAGTTTTAGAATTTGTTGAAGATGAAGAAGTAACATTTTTAGATATTGTTGTCAAGGAAGAATTCCATGATCAATACGATAATCAAGTTGTTGTTTTAGGTCAGGTTGAAGATTATTCAAGTGATGAGATCAGCAGAAATAGTTTGGAATATTCTCATAATTATTTCAACAGTCTTAATAATCATTTGAATGCTAATCCTATTGAAGGTCAATCTCTTCAACAAACTGTTGGAAATCATTGTTGTGTTAAAGATCGGCTTTGTATTGAAAAAAAATACGAACCTTAAGCATCATCGTTCAAAATTTCCGGAATGCTCCTCGTTATGAGGAAGAGATTAGGATTCCAAGACAAGAATTCTGTGATGAATTATATTCTGTTCCTTTTTTATATACTAAAATCGATGAAAGCCAGGCTATTCACATTTTTAACATTATATTAGAAGTTTCTCATATTCATGGTTATGATAAATCTGCTGTTCAAAACCATTATGAAGATGCTCTATTTTTTAATAAATATGATGATGAAAATGAAAAGAAATACCCATAAATGTGTGAGGTGTGTGATATGGCACAATCTGATCAGCAGATTCAGGAATGCATTTAGTCCATTATCCTTGAACATCCAAATTCAATGCATGATAGTTATTCATTTGAAGACAGTGTGGAAAAGGAGGTTCAGCTTGTTGACATTATTGATGATATTGTCCAAAAAACTCTATAGCAAATTCAGGCTGATCCTGATGTATTTTATCACCAATGCTTGCTTGATATTCATGGAAAAAAATATTCTTATGGACAACCTATTTTTTTCATAGAATAGGAAAAGGTATCTTTTGGAAATTTTTATGATCTAGTGGCAGATTATTTAGAGTCAATACTAAGTTATAAATCTGTTATTTTAGAGATACCATCTGATGAAAGTGAATATAAGTTGTTAGATCTTTTCTCTTCATGTTTTCCAATATTTCTGATTATATATATATTCGAAGTTGGAAACAAGTTTTGGTGGGTTGATGAAATTTTTTCCTGGTTACATTAGAAATGGGATTACAATTTGATTCAGTAAATGGAAGGTTCCTCAAAGAAAGAGATTTGATTTTCATTATATATATCAGTCTGTGAAGGATTGAATAAAGACTCCATAGCCCAATGGATGTTTTGTAGAAAAGCGGGCAATTTTGAGTACATAAGGCACCGGTCTACAGGTTCTTGAAGCCTCATAAGGAGGACTTCATCCCACAGCAAGAGCTAGATGTTAGGTCATGATTTTTTCTTCCTTTGTTTCATGCTTTTTATTTATGTTTTTGAACCTTGCTATTACTTTTTTGTTTCTATATATTTTGTTGATAGAGATAATTTTGATTTTAAACTTTTAATTTTCATGATTTTTTATTTTTTAAGCTTGTTTTTACAAATTTTTATTTAATTTCATAGTTGAGGGGTTTTATAAGGCATATATGTATTAATGAGGTTTATAAATAGCATTAAGGTTAAATTAGACCCATAAACCAAGTTTTAACTCTTATTATTGGATTAATGATGTGAAATCATTTGATTGGACTTTCTTGTAGCGCAATACCAAAATAGATACACTAGAGCGCTACAAGAAAATCGTGAATGATAAAATCATCATTTTTCGGTCCAATTTCTTCAAGATTATTATCTCTGAGGTGTCAATCATATTATTTGATGCAGTTGATATGTTTCATCCATGGTTTAATCATTGTAACAGGTGGATGATTATCATAAGGGCAAGATCATGGCGATTTCATGCAGAGCAGGTAAAATGATGACAGTGAGTTGAATGAGACAAAGCTTTTTGGGAATATGTTTCTTATCTGAAGGACACGAAGAATACTAAATATCATGATGAGAATACAGTGCTAAGAATTTGGGTTTGTTCAACTGAACGAGAAATTAGGGATTTTCAGCAACGGCTGTTTAGAGTGGTCTAGATGGTTAGAGACAGGTGGAACATGCAATTCGACACTTAACCATTGAAATAACTACATTCCAGCACTCGTATTGGTCTTCTAAACAGGTAGCCCACATGCCATTGCTAAGGTTTTCTAAATTTGGGGCTTTTATGAAGAAATCATTAATGATAAAATTCGAAGGAAGAATATGAGTTTTTCACCTAATACATTTTAAATGATGAATTATTAGCAAATACTTTCAAAGTATTCATCATTTAAACAGTAAATTGATAAGCAGATCTTGTTGGAGTTTCCTGAACTGTATGTTAGGTCAGTCTGTTGTTATTTGAAGATATTTAGATTGTGGCATATCGACAGGAGCTGTTAAACCTTGGTAAAAATGAAGAAAAGTGGAAAAACAAACAAGGCGGATCCCTCAAACCTAGGGTGGATGAAGAATTTTCCACAATGTGCTCATTTATTTTTAGATGTAGGATGGTTAACATTTTTCAAAAAGATTGAAGGATACCATGCAGAGGTGTCTTATAAATTTGCTCAGTGCTTAGATAAATACATTGTGTCTTTTGACACCTTACACTTCAAATTAACTAAGGAATTGATGGTTGAGGCAACAAGGATCTTGAACGAGGGAGAATTATGGTTTAAAAAGGTTCCATTCACCTTAAATGCACTAAAGTATTTTCTTCCTGTTGTGATTATAGATTGGGGAAAAGGTGTCCCAATCCATAACTTCAAACTTGAATGGATTGAGCCCATTAAAGTATTATAGAGTTATGTTACTTGTGAGGGTAGATATGCTTTTTTTTTCAAATACCACTTTAGGTTTCTTCCGCATCTTAGTGATGAGTCCAAAATGAACTTACCTTTATTTGTTTTGAAAATTCTTCAAAATGTGTCATGCAGAGTTAAAGAGCACCAATATTATACAAAGCAGTCTATTTTCCATCATGGACTCATCAAGATTATCATAAGCACTGTCTTGCATAGTAGGGGAAAGACTTGGGAGTATTTCATTTTTTGGTCAGGTTTTAAAACTGATCAAGAGGGAGAGTCTCATAGAAGACAAGCATATAAAGGGCATACTTTGATTAATAAGCTCAAGCAAAAGGTAACAGTCAAAAATGAAGAGAAGGTGACATAGAAGAAGCTTCAAACCTTGAAAATAAAAATTCTGAATTTGAGCAGCAACTTAATGACAATGAAAGTAAGAATTTACTGTCAGAAATTAAGGAATCTGAGCCTATTGAAGATGTTGTACCTATAGAGACAATTCTAGATGAAAAAGAAGGTATTGAAGTGCAAAAACAAATCCCTATCACAGTTTTATCAGAAGATGAGAAATGCCTATTTGATGATGATGATAAAGTTCCAGTCACCAATGCAACTAGGATTTCTTCTGATCAAAAGCTTCACATCCATTGTGATGAGGTAGCACTATAAAAAAGAAACAAAATAAAATTTTCTTAGTTTGCTTTAATTACTCATCAGGGTAAGACTATAAACATGTTGGGGGAGATTTTTGTTGTTTGGAGACCTAAAACCAGACCTAAGAATAAACTTATACTGAACATCAAAAAGTTGTTGAATCCTAAATTGACCAAAGAAAGAGTGACAGTAATAGATGATTCTTCATCTGAAGAAAAATTGAATGATGATAAAGATGACAGTAAGGGTAAAAATCCAATTGAATAAAAAAGAGAGTCTGTCATGACTGATACTAAAATATCTAATATATTTCTGGAGGTTTGAAGTCAGATGTTGCAAGAGCAGCACCAAAGTGAAGTAAAGAGTTCTTACTCAGAAAAGAAGGTGATGGTTGAAGAAAAAGTTCCATGCAAAGCTGAGAGTGAAGAACACCTAGGGTTTCCTGGAACATCCACAGAATTAATGGAAGAAGATGAGGAAATTTATAGGAGATTGAACATCCCATGGCTACCAAATGAGATGCAAACAACAGCAAGAGACAAAAGTATTGATTCAGAAAAAGAAAATCTTTAGAGAAGTATAAAGCAATACAGGTACCAGATTGAGTATATGTAAGAAGCAAATGATGGGCTAGTTATAGCAAACATGAAGCTTAGGGAAGATTTGGAGGAAGTAAACAGCCATTATCAGGAGCTGATCACAGTTTCAAGAGAAGCATTGAAAAGGAAAAGGAAAACAGAAAGTCAATTCACAATGTTAAAGCAAACCATCCAGGACCTGAAACAACATAATGAAGAGCTAATAGGGAAAATTGTAGATATGGAGAGAGATCAATTAAAGGTAAGAAGAAAAGCTCAAGCCTTGGAAGGAATAGTTTTATTGGCTGAGGCAGCTAAAGATTTGTGAGAGTTAGTCAAGAAATTTAGTTTTTTGTTAAGTTTTAAAGTTATGTTATTTTTTTTGTAAAAAGGTTTTATTGAACTATTCGATAGGTAGCCTTAAAACCAGTTATAATTCAGTTATCTAACTAATTTTGAAATCAAGATAAATGTAAGTCTCAAAGAAGACAAAGGTTCGATTTTTTGCTGACAAGGGGAGGTCACCAGACTTGTTTATGAGCTAAGTAAAGACTGTTATGTGTATTTTGAAGACTGAATTATGAAATATATGCTTCTATATGCCCTTCAGTTTATTCTTTGGTTTCATTTATAACTTGTTTTAGTTACTCAGCTGGTAAATTCATTACTTGTTTAATGTTTTTATGCTTGGAATTCTTGCCATCTATGGGTGAAATTCAGTACTGTGTTGTCTCTTTGATTATGGTTTATATGTTATGCATCTCAGCTATTCAATGCTCATGTTTTAGTGTTTACTTTGGTTTTATGAATGTACGCCCTCTTGTCTTCAAACTACTCAACCAAAAAACCTTAAAAACCCTACAAACCCTATTTTATTTCATTGAGATTATTGAGATTGTGTTGGCTTGTTCTGTTGTAGTCTGGGAACAATTTCTGGAACTGACACTAATGATTTTGATAATATATTATCCTTAATTTTTCAATAAAGTAGTGTTCGAATTATAAACTTACTTACTTGATATATTAAGAGAAAACATTGACAAATACTTGGTTCTCATGATTCTAATTTGTAGTCATGATGTGTGATTTCAGCCTCAAAAGCGTTTTCATCATGGGAGGCGACGAAGGCTCCACGGCTCGGGAGATATTATGGAACAAGAAAATCAAGAGGTGATGTGTGACATTGATAAGGTCTAACCATGTGTCTCCCTTAATTTATGGTTTTATTGCTTTTATTTTGAATTTTCATGGACTTAAATAAAATGTTGCTTCCAGGATGTTGTTGATTTTTTCACCAAATACCTTATTGTGAACATAGAAGTGTTCTGCAGTTCTCGTCTTGAACTCATTATCAATAATGATGTTAGGTAACAAATTTTAAATGTTTCATTTTCTCAAACTATACTTTATATTTCTTAGGATCCTACTAAATTTTAAATCTTTAATCAAAATTCTTAGACGCAAAGGCACTGAACTCGAGAACATAGATGAACGATTCGACATCATAATAGGAGACCTTGGAGATACTATGGAAGGATATCCTTGTTATCAATTGTACACAAAATATTTCTATGATCTTGTTCTAAAGCCAAAGCTGAGCCACGGAGGAGTGTTGGTTACTCAGGTTTAACATCACAATAAGATCACTCAAATTATTATAGAAACTATTTATTGACAATCTTGTTTTGTCGCGTCACCTTGTACATCAATTAAAAATATAAAGAATAAGTTGGTAATAATAATGAATGCTTCTAGCACTACTGTAGTTCTATGAGTCTCACCGATAATTGCATCCATACTTTAGTTTGAGGCTTTAGTTTCAACTGGACTTCAGTTCGAGGCTTGAGTTTCATAGATAGTTCTATTCATTCAGTTTAAAGTTCTTAAAAATATCAAGTTAGAGGAGGTTGGTTCTCCCTATATTGAACGAATGATTTTTCTCTTTAACTGAATATTAGATGGATTACCTAACTCGGGATGGGCCCACTAAAGAGAATCACCATCATAGGGATTAAATGGACTCCTAGCATCAACCAGATCAAGACACTCAAATAATATCGTACTCCCATCAATTGATAGGCTACTTGTGCATCTGTTGCGAGGAAAGAAAATAAATTTGTTTATCCTTCACCTGGAATTTGACGGTTCACAGGACATTTTTTCCATTTTAGCATGTATTTGATGGGTGGATATGAAATGAGCATGTCAGTAATGACATCTTAAAAAAAATTAAAATGTCTATTCAGAGTCTATAAATTTAGATGCCGTGTCAGAAATTTTAATGCCCATGACACCTACTAAACCCTAGGATATAAATTCTAGTAATTACAGCTCTCTATGATTGTTCATAATTACCTTGAACATTGTATCAAATCATTTTTTCATTTCTATGCCTATGCGTTTCTCCTTCAAAATATTTAATTTCTAACCACAGGTCACAAGTTCACAACCTTTTATGTTTTGTATACTTAATACTTCTCAGGTTCCCCATAGGCTTCTTACTTCCTGTTGCCAATTTATTTCAATGCACGGGTTGTCTTTTCAATGAAATGGAAATACTAACCAGTAGTGGGAGACCTTGGCATACTTAGGAATGAACAAAAAAATATTTTATAAATTTTCATACAACTTGTGGCATGTGGAAGTATGAAATTCATGAATGAAAACAATCAAAATTCTTTTTTTCAAAGCTTAACAGAGATAGTAAAATGCCATTTTCTTAATAGAAGTGGTGGGTATATACCCCAATTCAAGAACAAAACTCCAATAAAAAATTCAGATTCTTTTCTTTCTTGCAATTGATTTCATGGCAGCAGTCATTTCACCCTTACTGACCAAGAATTTGCAACAGGTCAAGTTCTGGATAGTTGGATTTAATATATTGTCTTGTTCAAGGGTTTGTAAGTGGACCTTTTTGAGAAGTATTGAACATATTTTATCCTAAAAATATCGCCATCTACAATGCAGAGGTGATATTTGTTCGTGGCATTTGTGCTTTTGCCTTTGCTTGAGTTTGCAAAGATCCACATAGACATTATTGCAACCTATTTTTGGGGATATTTGATTATTGCACTACAACAAAACCCTGTTATTAGCATCTCTTTTAGCTTCCTTTTTAGCGTCCACTATCACTTTTAGTGTATTTTTCACCATTTTTTGGACAATGTGGATGCTTTTCCATGGGATGGCGCTTTTAATGGCATTATTTGCATCTCTTTTTAAAATTTGGTGCTATTTTGGATGTTAAGTATCATCCCAATTAGCATCCGAATTATCGTCCCAATTAGCATCCCAATTAGCGTCCCAATCAGCATCACAATCAGCATCCCAATTAGCATCCAAATTAGAGTCCCTTTTTAAAAGTTGGCGCTAATTAGCATCCCAAGTAATGTCCCAATTAGTGTCCCAATTAGCATCCCCATTAGAATCCCAATTAGCGTCCCAATTAACATCCCAATTAGCATCTGTTTTTAAAATTTGGCTCTATTTTGGATGCTAATTAGCATCCCAATTAATGTCCCAATTAGTGTCCCAATTAGAATATCGATTAGAATCCCAATTAGTGTCCCAATTAGCATCCCAATTAGCATCCTAATTATATTCCCTTTCTAAAAGTTGGTGCTATTTTGGATGATAATTATCATCCAAATTTATGTCCCAATTAGCATCACAATTATCATCCCAATTATCATCATAATTAGCATCCCAATTAGCGTCCCAATTAGCATCCAGAAAAGAATCCCATATGATGCCAAGAATAGACTCCAAAAAAACATCCTGAATATCATAGCACCATATATTAATCTAGGGTTAGCGACATGAATTGTGCCATGAATTTCGACAGGAAAAACATTCAACATAGCACCAAGTATAGAGCCAAGAATTGTGCCTAGTAAACATCCAACATAGCACCAGGTACAGATCCAGGTATAACACTTGGAATAATGCCAGAAATTTCGAAAGGAACCACTCTAGGAATTGTGTTCAGAAAATGTTTGACATAACATAAGATATATCAATGTCAATGTCAATGATCATGATTCATGAGATAGTACTTTTGGATATTGATTTATCATAGTGGCACCTAAATTATCGTAATCATGGCACTTTTGGATCTTGATTAATCCTAATGAGGGGTAAATTACCTTAATGTCACCTAAATCACTCTAATGGAATTTGTGTCCCTAACAGCATTTGATAGACCCTAATGACATATGATTGGCCCTAACAACATGATGATGATGCATTACTATAATTATGATGGAGCGTATGGATATGATTTGATAAGTACAAGACTATATCATCCGTTCTTCTGAGGTAGTATGTCTCCTTGCTCGTTATTATCACAATTATATTGATGATTACATGATGATGACTGCGATGATCACAATGATGTTGATTTGTTGTATGATGATGACGATGATGTGGATGTGGATGTCAACGATGATTATGCATGTGGTATCAATTTTGGATCCTAATTGATTCTAATGGCACCTAAATATCTGTAATGACATCTAAACAACCCTATTATCATCAAAATGGCTGTAAGGACATATAAATGAACTTAACAATTACATGACATGAATCCTAATGTCGATGAGTGATTAAGAAAAATAATGGCATATGCATGACCATAATGGCAATGATGACGATGATTTTGTTGATGATGTACTTAATGTTGACGATGATGATGATAATGAGGATGATGATCGAGATGATGTTGATGTAGCATATGGCATTGATGATAATAACGATGACAACATCGATGTCCATGATAATGATACATGTCATAATACTTATGGATATTGCAAAACTTGAGATATTGGAGTTAATAACAAGTAATAGAGGTTTCTGAGGTGTTGACCATAAAAATATTATTATCCATTTGGTTTTACATTGACTAATATGGCCATTGGGTTTAGTAGTTCCCCCACCCCCCCTACACCCCCCTTGCAGAAAGGTAGTACAATACCACCTATCATGTTTCTACCAAAATGTNTTTTGGACAAACCCCCATCCATACCCTCATTTTTACAAAAAACATCTAAGGCACAAGAAGTGGATATCAATATTAACACAAAATATAACTTTATTTGTACTCTTAAGAACATTTTGGTATTCAATTTAAAATAGAATGAAACAACAAGAATTTCAATAATTCCCATAGTGTTACTTTAAACAAGTGGATCAATTTTTTTTACATATTTGGCCTTATAAGCAGACAACTCTCAAGGAAAAAAACAATTAGCTACTCAAGTTTTATGGCATTGGTGGATTTTTTTGTTAAAGATTCATAATAATTGGTTCAATTTTTGACAATTCTTTTGAGGTTTTTCAAATTCCTATTAAATTTTAAAGAAATTACGTTTGTTATGTGAAATTCCCTTAAAATGACATATTTGAGTATTATTTTGCATTTTACCTACTACGAAGCCATGCGATAGACTTTGATAGACTTTATTGGATATCTTTGTTGTGTGCTATGGAAAAGCTTAGGTCACGGGATGTATGAGTGTCTTCGGATGTAGAGGAAACCCCCAACATCTCCATATTTTGAGGATACAAAATCATAGAAGAATCATAAAACAATCCCATGCAGATAAGGTGGGGTGGGAGAGGGGCCACATATGCTTTGCTAGGTTTGCGTAAAATTATAACTTACTGGAAAGGGAAAAATGCAGGATTGTGGTTTAATAAATTAAGAGATTACTAATTACTATAAGTTCAATATAAGATCTTAATGTAGTTGGTTAGTATGTATAAAAACCACACCCAATTTTACCAAGAGTACCTATACTGTCCAACAAGCAAAGGGGTCTCATATAACAATTTAGTGCTATTCATGACATAGCGAGACATCAAATTGACTATGCTATAAAAAATATTGAAGTTCCCTTCTTATTTTCATATCTCGAACAAAGAATCAAACTAGCACATACCCACTCAAACTAGAACATCTTTCGGACACCAAAACATGAATTTTTTTACATGGGTAATTAAACAACATATACCAAAATAATGGATGTCAAATCTATTAATCTTTTGTTACATCCTATGTAACTTTGCATGTAACTCGATAGATACACTCCTTGAAACGGAAATGAAAAAAAATGTAAGGAAACATGTAAACATCCCCACCACTCAACAAGGTGCATATATGGTGGTACATTCTAGGTCTAGGGGTATAAATAGTTTCTTCAACTGAATACACACACACACACACACACACACACACACACACACACACTAATAAAAATGATTTTATATCGGTATATAAGTTAACATAGATGATATGTTTATATATAATAATTAATATATAGTTTAATATACTTAATATATAACTAATATATAAATTAATAATAAATATAAAAACAAAACGTACAAATAATAAATAAAATACAAAACACGCAAAAAAATGCAAAAAATGAGTCTATTATGAACAAAGTTGAATCGATATGTACTTGCATGGCATATAGAGGTTGTCGGTTGATATGTGGGTTATGATTTTGACCTACTTCTCCTTTGGGTGAGGACTCAATAGGAACCATAGTAAGGATTGGTGGAGTTAGTTTTGAATGAACAAGTCTAGTTGTGTTTGAGAAGCTTGAAAGAGAATTACAGTGAAATGATTTACATTAATTGACAGGAGAGGTCTAGAGCCTATGAAATATGTCAGGATTACATCAATTGGTACATAAATTTGAGATTTTTTGAATTCCAAACAATACAACATATGTATTCCATCACCATGCCTTAGCAATGCATGCTTCTACCACAAAATTAAAATGTTGTTCAATGTCATAGAATTCATTAGTGGGGCCTTGACCTTAATATTGTTTCCATGAACCCATACATAGTTACGATGACATCAATTATACTTAGTTACAAAAAAGGGGTTAGGGACAAGAGATATTACATATCTTTTCTTGGACACATTCCATGTACCTTGGGTATATCATAGAGTGAGTCAACACCTTTGTTTATGACACTAGGGAATCCCTCTATGCATAAATTTTATCACTCATTCTATGAAGGTGTATTTAACCCACCCCATCCTTATTCAAACATGTGACATCCAAGGAGGAAATACATGTTGTTAATTTGTAGGCCCACTCATGTTGTACACAATTTCCATAATTCCCATGATTGTTTTTCCAAGAAAAGGATCATATATTTTCTATTTCAAGCATAAATCAAAATTTACTATCCATAATGCTCACGATTTAATAATGATCTATATAATTTTATGGGTTAGTTAATATGTTTGGTTGAAATTTGAGTTTGGTTGAGTCACATTAGATAAACAATTACTATTTTAATTAATAGTTAAACCACCCTATATCCTAATATTCCAAAAAAAGGTGTACCATATTCATAAAAAAACAAAAACAAATTATATAAAACACATTAAACAAATAATTGAACTTAACCTCCACAAAATTACCAACCACAATCCAAGCAAAACACACTCTCATGTTAACACAAACATGCCTCATTTCATACACATTTTATTCATAAACATCACATCCCAACTATAGAAGTTGTGTGTTTAAAAATTCAAGTCACACTCTAAGCCTCAAGTATTACTTTAAAGAAAATAAGGGCATTGACTTTAAAGATGGCGTCCCTCTCCAAAGTGTTTGATATCATTCAAATTTAAAAATTTGAGTACTATTGGAGGAGCAAGTAGATAAGTGAACTTGAACGATAGCTAACTTAGTCGGCTGATCAACCGACTAAGTCGGTCGGCTGACTAAACTAGAGATTAGGTCGGCCACCTATGTTCGTGTCGGTTCACCGAACCAATAGGTAGTTATTTTGCAACTGGTTTGTAATCATATATATTATGTTGTTGAGCTAGATGAGAACTAGGTTTAGTTCTCTGTATTGTATGGACTCATTCATGTTAATATAATCTGTTAATTCACCTACTTGTTCTTATCTCTTGTCTCTGTTATCTATGTATGTTTTGGTATGTATGATTGGTAACCTTATGTGATCTGTGAGATTACAACATTGGTTCCGTTTCCGAACCTCGTCGTCTGATGATTCTACAATGATGAGCTTGCGCTTACCTTTTCCTTGTTGTTGTTATTGTGTCTTTAACTTATTTCTTGCATCTGCTATCTCTCTACAACATGTGTTGACTGGTTCAGCCTCTACCCATTTAGTTACATATTCAACTGCAGTTATGATGTACCTTGCCCCTATTCTCTTTGTTGGTATAGGGAATGGTCCTATTAAGTCGATGGCCCAAATTTCAAATGTCAAACTTGGGTTTACTGATATCAAAGGCATTTCTATGCTAGGCAGGGGTCAACCTAGTCGTTGACATCTGTCACATTGACTGAAAAAAAAATTGCAATCTCTGTGGAGTGTAGGCCACCATAGCCCTGACTGTTGGATTTTCTTTGCGTTGTATCTGCTTGGAAATGTCCTCCTACAGGTCCATAATGTGTTTCATGCATAATGTTTTCTCGTTCATGTTCTAGTACACACCGTCTGAGGATGTCATCTAATCCCATTTTGTATAAGAATCCATTTATAAGACTATATGGTGAAACCTTCATAGATAAGATCTACTTCTTCTTTGTACTCATTCCTTCTGGTGCTTGTCCATCTTCTAAGAACTGGGCTATTTTTGCTAATTCTGCTAGGACTGCTTCTATCCGAAATTTTTGTGCATCAGGTAAGTCATCTTTGACTCCTATCGGTTCCTCTCCAGTGTTGATTCGGGATAAGTGGTTGGGATAGACATTTAACTTACCTGGTCTGACAAAAATTTCGAATTCAAATTCTTGGAATAGTGGTAGCCATCAACAAATCCTTCCATGATGTAGTGGTTTATTAATGAGATATTTAAGTGGCTGATGGTCTGTATAGAATATAAATGGGTTAGCTAGGAGATATTGCCGGTATTTTTGTAATGCAAAGAACATTCCTTATGCTTCTCTTTCTATTGTTGAATAGTTTCTCTCAACTTTGTTTAATTTCCTACTACTGTAAACTATAGGATAATCCATTCCATCATCTCCTGGTTGAGTTAAAATGGCTCCTATTGCTAGGCCTGATGCATCAATATGAACATGGAATTTGATCGACCAGTTTGGAAACCTTAGGATTGGTGCTTCGACTAGTTTTCTTTTTAATTTTTCAAATGATAGATGTCACTCTTATGTCTAGTTGAATTCTTTATCTTCCCTTAATAGCTCTTCTAGTGCAGAGGTCATATCTAAATAATACCTTATAAATTTTTTGCAATAACCTGTGTGGCTAAGTAGCACCCTGACTTGTTTTGGGTTTACTGGTGTTTTTAGGTCGAGGATAATTTTGATTTTTGCAAAGTCATCCTTAATACCTTCCATACAGACAATGTGCCCTAATAATATCCCTATGGGGGTCACAAATATGCATTTCCTGATGTTCAGGGATAGTTGAATTTGTCAACATCTCTCCAACATAAACCTGAGCCATTTGCAATGATATTTGAAAATGGAGTATGTTGTCCAATCATCAAAGTATACTGCCATGGTCTTGTAAATATATTCTTGAAATGTTTTGACAACAATTCTATAAAATATTGCAGGTGCATTCATTAATCCAAAAGGCATAACCTTATAAGCAAATGAGCCAAATTCACATACAAAGGTTGCCTTTTTCTGGTCTTCTTTAGCTATTGGAACTTGGTTATAACCTGAGAATCCATCTATAAATGAGTAGCATTAATGTCCTGCAACCTCATTTAAGATTTCATCTACATAAGGAGTTGGAAATGGGTCTATCAGTGTCACTTTATTTAGTTCTCTGAAGTCGACACAAATTCTTAGTTTGGTTGGATCGAGTTTCTTAGGTTGTACAACCATTGGACTTTCCCATTCTGATTGGTCAATAGGATATATGAAACCTGCTGCAAGCATGTTATCAATTTCCTTTTTGACTATCCCTTTATATTTGTGAGCTAGCTTATATGGCCTTTTCTTCACAGGTAGAACATCAGGTTTAGTGTCAATATTCATTTCTCCCATTTCGTGGACTAAGCCT
The DNA here is from genome assembly GCA_001517045.1 of Pseudotsuga menziesii. Classification (NCBI taxonomy): domain Eukaryota; kingdom Viridiplantae; phylum Streptophyta; class Pinopsida; order Pinales; family Pinaceae; genus Pseudotsuga; species Pseudotsuga menziesii. The sequence goes on from LPNX010274101.1 coordinate 112,548, forward strand.
CTGAGGTCTTTATAATCTCTAGAAAATACATCGTGGAACTCTTTTAATAAGTTCACTATCTCTGTGGTCTATTCTTCACTCCAGTAGTCACCAATCTTTGCCATTTTTGGTCGATCATCATTTGAGATGTCGACTTCTCTAGTTTTGACTTTAGCATCTAGCCATTCTGGTGCTTTGGCTTCATTGATTGGTCGACTTCCTTCCTTAAACCGTTAGAATGTGGTAGCGAAGTCAGCTGTACTTATTCTATTGGTATCCTATTTTTCGGTTATTTCCACTTTAAGGACTATACAAATAGGTTTGGTCATTTTGAAATGGTTTGATTTCCATCTAAATCTTTTCCCTTCTGTATTTTCATTTTCTAACTGTAGTCTTGTCGACTGTTGTTTTGTCCTAGTTTGTATATTGTTGCATTTCATTGTCTGTTGGTTATCTTTTAAGGGTTTGTTTTCTGTTGGCTGTATAAAGTGTTTAATCTATTTTGTTGGTTCGACCAATTTTTCATTTTGTGGGATAAAGTTAAAATATTTAATGAAATTTTCTCTGAGTTCATGCCATAGGAATGTTTCACCTCTAGATTCTTCCATTTTATACCATTTGTTTGGTAAGTCGGAGAGGGTTGATGGGAACAGGTGTGGCCATGCTCATTCATCCTTGTATCCAAGTTTTCTCCATTCTTTTTCACATGTCTTAATATGATCTTTTGGATTATATCCTTGAGTGAATATAGGTATCTGAGCCTGTTTGGTTAACTTCTTCCCTCCAAACCTTTCGACAAAGTAAGTCGAAGCTGATGTCCAGGTCTACAATCTTGTCTGATGGGTATCCCACCAACAAGAAGCTTGGCCTATAAAAGTTTCTACTAGGCTTTGAAGTCGGCCATGGTCACCAATATTTTTGGAAACTTGTTCTACATGCATGACTAGTGATTCTCTTTCCTTATATCTTGGTATTTGTGTAGTATTTACATTGGTAGGTTGTAAAGTAGGGTATTCCCTAATTTTCTTCTCAAATATTTTTGGGACAATGGACACTATGAAGCACTGTTGGGTGGGATTTTTCTGCACTTTTTGAATAGTCCAACACCCTCTTGCTTGTGTTTCGTAGTTCTTGATCTCCCAATCATATAATTCTGCGTCTGAATTATAACCAACTGAGTCTTGGTTTCCTAAATGAAGTTCTCCATAGATATTAGGTTTTGTATAATCTGCATTGTTTTGAATATGGTAGAGTTGTCGGATGTCGACTTCTTCATTAATAGGTTCAGTCCAAGGTTCCCCTTGAGATGGATGAATAGGTACAATGACCTTTTGTCCATTTCCTTTTAATTTGATTATCTCTTTGTCCATGGATATTGATGCTTTCATCTTTCTACCCCAAGGTTGACCTACTAACATTGGGAAGGAACTAGAACCTTCCTTAGGGTCAATGATTTCTAAGTAGACTTTGGTGGAGATTCCTTTTATAGTTGTGTCAACGTTTTTCCAGACTCCAATAGGTTCAATTAGGCCCTGGTTGGCTAGTTTCAGGTATATACCTAACTCATATAGTCGAGGTTTTCCCATTTGTTCCCAAGTGTCATGAGTCATGATGTTTACTTGTGATCCAAAATTGAGCACTACTTGTTGGACATGGTATCCTTCAATTTCTAGGTCGACAAGTGGGTCGGCATCACCTTTATCTTTCTTATTTAAACTGCAGATATTCTTTGTTTGTTTCTCAGAGTTGTTATGTTTTATTTCATATAGTAAGTCGATGAACTGAGATACTGAGTTGTCTTTTTGTATGAGCTGTATTAATTCTTTTATTGTGTTATGTCGATTGTCGTTAGCTTGTTCCTATCGTGCAAATTCTTTGAATATATTTGTTGATTATTTGTATGTTTGTTTTTCTCTAAGTGGATCAGGGTAGACATTTTTCTCTTTTATTTTTCTGATTTTTGGGTTATCCCTTCCCGTTGTCGTCCCTTGTCGGGTTACAATATGCAATTTTTTTGTGTTTATTACATCATTTTTTTGCACACACGAAAAGACATTAACATTTTTCTTTGTATTTAATTTTTCCAACATGGTAGGGAAATCCTCTAGTGAGTGATCAGCTACTCCACAATGAGTACAAAATTTGAGGTCAGTTCTTTCTTTATATGAGCAGTCTGCATACCGATGTCCCTCCTTATAACATGTAAAGCATTGGATGGTTCAACATGGTCGATTGTCTCGATTTCCATAGAATCAATCTCGACCTTTGTAGCCTCCACATCAATTTTCATACTGGTGCTCATATCTTTGAACTTCATATCTTTGACTGTTATGATCATTTCGTAAGTTGTTTTGCTCATTATTTTGTGCAACTACAGTGGTTTGGTAGACTTCCTGATAGTTTTTTTAGTTCTTTAGGTTCAAATGGCAGTCATCTGTGTTATGATTTTTAGTTTCATAGATTGCACACCAGGATGCCTTGCTATTCTTCATGTTGAAAGGGCAATCACATAAGGTTACCAATAATACATACCAAAACATACATACATAACAGAGACAAGAGATAAGAACAAGTAGGTGAATTAACAGATTATATTAACATGAATGGGTCCACATAATACAGATAAATGAACCTAGTTCTCATATGGCTCAACAGCCTAATATATATGATTACAAAATAGTTACAAAATAACTACCTATCGGTTCAGCAAACTGAGATGACCTTAGGTGGCTGACCTAATCTCTAATTTAGTCGGATGATCAACTAAGTTGGCTATCGTTCAAGTCGACTTATCGACTTACTCTTCCAACATCACCTAGCAGTGATAGCCCCAGCAATTGTTGAAGTCTATGTACAGAAACGACTGGCCATCAGACTTCACAGTCCATGAAGAATAGGCACATCAGAATGACTACTAAGAAACAGACAGGAAGAATTTTTGTACCTCCCTATTTCTTCGGGACGAAGAAACATTTTGTTTGTGGGGGAGATGTTGGAGGAGCAAGTAGATAATTCAAATTGAATGAAAGCCAACTTAGTTGATCAGCCGACTAAGTCGATCAACCGACTAAGTCGGTCAACTGACTAAACTAGAGATTAGGTCGGCCACCTAAGGTTGTGTCGGTTCACCAAACCGACAGGTAGTTATTTTGTAACTATTTTGTAATAATATATATTAGGCTATTGAACCAGATGAGAACTGGGTTCAGTTCTTTGTATTGTATGGACCCATTCATGTTAATATAATCTGTTAATTCACCTACTTGTTCTTATCTATTGTCTCTGTTATGTATGTATGTTTTGGTATGTATTATTGGTAACCTTATGTGATATGTGAGATTACAAAAAGTACCGCCCTCCCTTCCCTCCCATTTTCATCGTCCATTTCAAATTTCAAAATTCACATTTTCCTTCTCCATGAAATGCATTGAAATTTCGATATACTACTAGATACCTTCAACACAACACATCCTCCATGACCTCTACTCCACAAAAGTGCAAACCTCGAATATACAGACCCACTTCGTACCTTGTGTCCATGGTGATATCAAATCTCAATTTGAAGGTATGATCTGAAATCCCATATGAAGACTTTGTTTTTACGATTTCTCGAATGCAAGTGATATTTTTTGCACTTTTTTGAACTTGGTTGAAATTATTTTTCATATTTATGCATTCATTTGGTTTGAAGGAAATCCCCACAGTTAGAAATTTTATGGATATTTGAACCATAGGCCCATAAAGAGCTTGGGAAGTAAGGAATGAGCTGATGTTTCCTTAAGAAATCCTTTAGTCTTGCACCAAGAGGAGAATTTAGGGTTTCCCTCTTGGGTTGTAGTCATTTGAAGGTTAAATATCATAAATGAAAGCCCCATAATTATAAAATTTGTGGTGTTTACAGAACTGAATGATGGATCTCAATACATGTTGATGCACATAGATGCTCCATATCCTAGGATTGTATTTAACCTTTTCTTTGGACAAACCCCATTTAGCAAAGTCTTTTGGATTGGCCGCTCAAAAAATAGGTACATACAAAAAAAAATGGGTACATGACTCCCCTCTCATTCCGTACTACCCAAGGTAGGTTTTATCCAACTAGAGGGAGGGCCACTAGTTGAGTTCTTTAGGGAATAGTCTAAGGATTTCACTTTTTGAGTCGAAATCTGGACACCAAGGTCGATTTTTGGACCAAATCATTTTTCGACTGATGCCAAAATACGACCCCTTTTCTGCTCTGGTTCGTAGGAAAGGATCGCTCCACGCTCTATTCCTTTAGCTTCTAAAAAATTGGCTAGTTTACAACATTGATTGCATGGTGCGGTAGTCACGCCTGGGCGCCAATTTCAAACTTCTCACAACAGCCAGCAAACCCTTTCCTCTGCTAGGTATTTTGTTTTACTCTATAACCTATTGAACTAAGTTTGTTGTTTTTCATCTGCTTCTCCACTTGGTGGCTTGACACGCAAATTTCTGTCATACTTATTGATGAATTTGTGATGTGTGTTTCATAAATTCTGTGCAGAGAAATTGTGATATGTTAAAAAAAGTTGTTGTTGAATGACTGCTAAACTCAGCCCAATTTTTTTCATTTTAACTACAAGAAAATCATGAGCATTGAGGTATTATTATTAATGGCATGGTATCGAATCCTTAGAATACATAATATGTGAAAAATATATGTATAAATATTCATTTGAAGTTGTAGAGTGATTGGAAAATGTGATAAAGAGACCCTTGGCCTTGCAAACATACAGTTGATACCGCATTTCGGTATATGTTGAAAACATATACCTTGCAGCTTATTATGTAGAGAATGACGACAGTGGCAATACCAAACTCAAAATGGTAGGTCATTCATACAGTTGGCACCATGAAAAAATACCCATGACGTAGTATGATCTATCGAGGCACCTTGCAAACATATAGAGATTAACCAATTCTAACGTACACTATAATTTGCATTTGTGGGGCTATTCTGAAATAATTATTGTTTTAAATTATTTGTAAACTAAAATTTTTTAAACCTAAAAACTATGTGCAAATCCTATCATAAAGATTTTTATATGTTAAGGAGTAATAAGAATCATTAGAGGAAATTTGGGGTGTAAAATGGGCCTTATAAGAACATGTGCCAACAATAAATTTTATGAGTTGGAATTCAAGAACCAATAGAATTTCAATAAAATGAGTCAACCATAATGGTTGAATTGACATATTTGTCATAAAAGAAAATGAATTTTTTTGTTCGTATTTTCCACATATGTCCGTGTGTTTTTACTCAAATTTCAAGTGAGAGAGCTCATTGGATGTGCAATTTAATTCTGCATCCAAAGAGTACCCACATTGCATACTTTTGATGAACCCCACTACCCCAAAAACAAGAAATACCTAAAAAAACATGACGATGGTGTCATCATCACATATTTTTTCAGGTATTTCTTGTTTTTGGGGTAGCCAGGTCCATCAAAAGTATGAAGTGTGGGTACTCGTTGGATGCGAAATTAAATTCCGCATCGAACAAGCTCTCCCACTTAGAATTTCAGTAAAAACACAAGGAGATATGTCAAAAACACGATCACAAAATGTAGTTTTTTTATTCTTCCTCGAAAATTAATAACTATTATTTTATTATTTTCCTTAGGAGGCCCATTTTAGACCTCAAATTTCCTCTAATGGAGTAATAAGAATTTATGATATGTATTGGAATCGAATAGATCTATTTAACCTCATCATATTTACGTTAACCTTTTGTCTAGGCCTAGTTTGCTGCTAAAGACAGGGTTGTTGGACTCCAAAACCTCCTAATTTCATATTTTTCCCCATAGTTGAAACTTCCTTTTTATGGGTCTACATCACCCCCTCATTGGGAAAATAAAATGGATATTTTTTGTCTAGATTTAAATTGGATTCTCTTTATCTACAACTCAAATTTTTTATCCTTCCACGAATAAATAGGCTTTCTTTTCACCCTGGAAGTCAGGGTTGGATAAAAAAAACACTACTATTCTTTCTCTACATATCTACAGAAAGAAAGGCACACACATATTATTGCATTGAGCCATGTAAACCTTCCACGTTGAACAATAAATCAGGACATTTGTTATTTATTGGAATAATAAATTATTTTTTTAAGTTATAAGAAGATTTACGAGAGAGCGAATCAATTCTTAAATTCTTAGGTAATAAAAAGATCCCCCTCTTGGGTTCATAGAGAGAGTAAATGAACTGGTTTTCTTTCGACCACTCTCCCTGACTCTATTCTCTCTCCAAACATCAACATTAATGTTCTCAAGGTCAAATCCAATGATTAACTTTCCCTTAGTATTTCCAAGTCCATTGGGCATCAACATCTACCTCGACTTGACTGGTGTAGTCACTTTCACAATTGTGTAATGCCCACATACTTACTAATTTACTAAGCCCACTGCCGCTGTAGTAGATGAAATCGTAACTTATTGACTAACGACTCACTCAATCATTTTGTAACCTATGTAGTATATTGTTAAGTGAAAGAGTAAGAATGGAAAAGGGGTATAAGTAATAGGGTAATGTGTAAAGCAAGAATGGGTAATGGGGCTTGAATGGTGTACTGGGTTATGCATATTGGGCAATGCGTATTGAATGGAATATGTAAAGGGGTTGCCATACTGAGGCTTGGGAATTATTAAATTCTTAGATAATAAACAATACAATGATAGAGGGAGCTATTTTAGACTAGATTTATAACCGAAATGCTAAGTTGATTCAAATCTTGATCTTATTTTTTATCTTTCTTTTTAGGGGGCCATTCTATGTATTTATGTCATATTTTATATGTTGTCTTAGTTTCAATTTCAAATCATCCTATTTCATAATAATTTTTTAATAGTAATAAGAATTATTATTACTAAGAATTTCTCCTTATTGGATGAACCAAATCTGTATGTTCATACTTAGACATAGAAACATAGGTATTTTGATTTTTCTAAAACATGTTTAATGGATGTTAAACATAGCTTCATCAAAACTAAAACCTTCAAAGTTTATATTTTATATCATTTCAAGAAATAGATTAACCATTACAATTGGATTTAAATTCCAATACCATTATAAAAAAAACTATGTTCTATAAAGGGCTGAAATGTTGTAAGTTATCTCATTCTAGTGAATATAGTTGTAAGAATAATCATTTGAACTTTCTAACTTGTCTATCTATATACAAATTGCTAAAGGCTCCCTTCCATGTATAGATTGGTAAAGGCCTAATAGTGAAGTAATTTGTATCCTATGAGGTATTTTTCAATTTATTATACATCTACCACAACCATATAATTATCATTTAAATTTTTTTTTTAGAAACATAGCTTTATTCCACTATTTTGATTGTTGTACTATGAAACTACATCTTGGAATTATGAGGTGAATATGGTTTATTGTTAGTGATGATAGTAATTATGAGGTGAATATGGGATAAGGGAAAACCATGCCATTAATAATAAATCATTTCTCATGTTTTTCTTGTACTCATGATGAAAACATTCAGGCTAACTTTAATTGTTGCGGCAATGACAACTATGTTTCACAGAGCAAAATTTATTTCCTATGCATTCCTACAGTGCATTCCTAAGACACACTGCATAAAAAATTCATTGATCAGTTTGTTGCTACCTTTCACACACCTGGGTCATGTGGAAGAAATCTTGAAGCCACTCAGTGTATCCTTGGGGGCAAGTCTCGAGTCAAGGCTATCACCTTGTTCTTAACTCCTTTGTTTAGGCTCAACTCCTAATGAAGCCAAGGGGCGTAGACCCTATTAATTTACTAAAGAAAAATTATTTAGTATGGTGATGTTAAATAGAATGAGTTACTTAGGAGTTTGAAATTTAACCATAAACAACCATAGATGACAAGATACAAAATGAGCGCACGAAAGCACAATGCTGAGACACAATATATATATAGCAAGAAAATAGCCAGTGCCTTAAAATGGAGTCAAAAGATAATCAATGTAATTGCATGTGCTTGGAGTGAATGTTTTTTGATTGTCTCTTGGTATGTTTTAATTTAATGTGAAATATGAGTTGATTAAAATTAGGCGAAAGGGGGGGGACTCCAGATATACCCGAGAGTACTTGGAGTATGTCCAAAACTAAACCGTCGTGGATACCTAGAAGGAATATGTGGGCTGAATGGAGTCTCTGAGGATATTTTTCATAATGCACCCGCAGGTGTAACAGAGATCGGCATCTTGTGGTCACTTTTCAGGAGTTCCCGCTTCCTTTGGGTATTTTTCCACCGTAATGGTTTGGTCTAGGTGTTGGATTTTCACCTGATGGTTTGTCAATTTGGGAGGGTGGATCATAATTATTATAGTCACTCAAGTTATTTTGATACAACTTGACTAATTGGATGAACCACATCCAAGTGCAGAGCATACACACCGGAGTCTTGTCAATTTTAGTAAATTTTAAGATAGGTGTTCTTGTTAAAAAGAAAACCCTCCAGGAACCTCTTTCGATCCAAGTGGATCTCAATAGGGGAATCAAGTAGGGGTTAATTTTATTATAGCTTATGAAACAATTGATGAAAAGGAAAACAAAGATACACAATTCCGGTTTTCTAATTAGTCCTACCACGCATCTCTTTCCCCTTTCGGGTCAATCGAGAAGTCGTGGGGTAAGTATTAAGATTACTTTGAAATATCAGTTATGGAATATGGAAATGATAATAAATCAAAGTATACTACCCTATAGATTAGAACTACTCTATATTAAAAAGAGATGAACAAAAGTAAAAAAAATGACACAGACGCAAATCCCCCTAAGGGGGATGCTGAATAGGCTTGAAAGAGCCTATTCGAAAGAAACTTTTATTTTTATTAGGAGTGATTTACAATATCATAAAATTGAAATTGATGCGCTTTGGTCCTTGTTATCTGGGATCCAAAGGCTTACAACAAGCTTGTAACAAGCTAAAATTAAAACACAGCGGTGGGGGAAGCTTCCGGGAAGCTCTGGTTCATCCAAGAGTTGGAAATTGGGCAGGTCTCTTTCTCATTTTTGTTAGATATACTAAAAAAAAGAAAGCAATTAAAATCAAATGTGACCAAACACACTTTAAAAGTGTTTTGGGTCACCATGCTAGTTGTCGAAAAACAACTAAGTAAAAATTGTTAAACGAGGGTAATCCAGTTTTGCAAAAAAAAAGGAAGCAAGGAAAAAAAGCTTTCCTTGGGATATTGGATTGATTTTTGGGAAACCAATGAGATATGCACTTTTCTTGCACAATATGAAACTTAAAGTACAGCAAAAGAAACTACCTTATTAGCAAGCTACAAATTTTCTTTAAAATGCTTGCAAAAAAGAGGGTAATTTCAGCTAGATCTCTTAAAATATAACTTTATATGCAAAATAGAACTGAGATATAAACTTAAGAAAGCATATTACTAACTAGATCTATATTTTATTTTCTTAATGAGACAGATCTAAGCAATAAGATTCTTTAATAGTAACCAATTTGAAGAAAATTTAAGAATTTGAAGGAGGAAGAGGAGAAGAGAAATGTTGGTAGCCTTGAAGATCCACCATGGAGCTTTCAGGTGGACTATTGAGGGACTATTCGTTTGGATGGTTTTGGAGAGAGTAAAGACGCAAGCTAGATCAACATCCTCTCCAATCTAGGTACCTGTAACTGAAAGCAAATACTTGCCGAAAGACTTGTGAGATCCGATTAGTACATACACAGAGATTCATAATAACATGCATATAAAATTATAAAACATGCTGAATCTAGATATCTAAACATGCATCAAAGGAAAGAGATGGAAAATAAACTTATTGAAAAGAACCTTTCCTATCAAGATTATAATAATCTTATTATCAATCTTAGCAATGAATGCACAAACAATCAACAAATTATGAACATAGATACAGGTTACCTCAGTAAAAAATGGCAATGATCATCCACACATACAATGGCATAACACCGTCTTGCCTCCAAAGCTTCTCTTTATTTCAAATGAACAATAACAATAGTACAATAGCAGCAGCACCTCAATCCTAGTTCTAACTATCTTGGAAGAGGCAGCTTGTGCTTTGATTTATAGAAAAATGAGGAGATCCATCCCACGGGTGGCACAAATCCCTAGGAGATAGACCAAATCAGTTGATGGAGAGTAAATCAATGCAGATCTGAAGCTGAACTGAGCCTACTTGTCAACCAGGGGGGCGAATGAGCTGACACATCACCCCATAAATCGACACATCAGTCCACAGAGCTTCTAGGAGATCCCACACATGTGGAGGAGAGAGAGAGGGTGTAATTCCTCATAAAGGCTGCTAAAGATCACTTTTGGATCTGATTTGATCACCTCCTTTAGTCAAGGATTTTCTAGATCGAGTCAATCTGGTTCAGATTTGACTGATTTCAATCAAATCGGCTAAGAATCCACTAATCTATGATTTTGGATTTGCTCCATTATTCATCAATTTATTAATTAAAATAATCAATAAATGATTTTTTGGGGCTTTCTGACCTGAGTGATGGAAAATCACTCAAAACTAGGAAATAGTGGGTCCATGGGTTTACATGGTGCTCTTAGCTTGAAAATGAGCACCTACATGATTGAAACTGATTATTTGGCCCACTTTTATTACAAAATCATTTTTTCCAATTAAACTATTAAAAAATAGCCTAAGTTTTGGAAAAATTAAATTTTAATAAAAAACACTGAAAAAATTAAAAATTGAAAAATTGAAAAAACCTAGGGGGACTTAGACATGTTCATATGACTTGACCATGATGCCTAGCATGTTTATACATTGACACGTAGACTCTAATAACCTCAATAGGACTAAATTCCAAGCCGACCACCCCAACTATGGAGGTATGGAGTGAAAAACTCAGAAATTATCAGTCGTTTATTCAACAACCAATAATAACCAAGGGAAAAAACACCCTGGGCAGATCAGATTGAAAAATAAAGTCTAAGAGATCAAGTCTTTTACAGACACTATCATGCTAGAACATTTATTACAATTCCCCCATGGGGTATGAACATGTGATATAATATAACAAAGCTTCCCAGAAGTAAGACTGAAGGTATTTTGAAGTCCGAACAAGTTATCCTTGTCTAGTTCACTAGGCTCACTTGATAAAAAAACCACTAAGTACAACTTAGGTGGTAACATTCTGGCTCCATCTAGGGACACATTCTCTAACTGATCTTTTGTTCAAAGGAGAGGATGTGAGAACTCTAGAATCTCTGGGTCCTGCATAGCAATTAGAGTTTGTCAGTAACAAGTATATAGAAAAATTAACTATAAAAGGAAACTAATGTACATAGTTAGTCTATGGTGTGCAAAAGGGAATATTTTACAAAACTAATACACACAGGAAAATTTTCAAACATGGTACAAAATAACTATAATACAACAATATCTATGATACAACAACATGATATATACAGTTTAGAAATACATGTAGGGCAAGGTTTATAAATTGGCCCTGAAACCACCGATGCCAATAAAGGAATCAAACTGTCTCAACGAAAAGCAACTTGAGGAGGAAACCATTCACTCGCAGGCTCAACCTTTCTCCTTCTAGGTCATTTAGATAGAACAAATTCATTCCTATTATTTCATCAATGATGTACGGTGTCATGGAGAGAAATTCCTATGGATTGGGGTACCACAACAGACAGCTTGACTCTAGAAATCAATCCTTTCCAATATGTAATAGAAATTAAATGTCTAACACTAAAGGATCAGACCTCGTACCTTATTTTGGACGGTTGAAGTAGATCCCCATTGAGCTTTCCAACTTCAGCTTGAATTGATAAATTACTTCCTCAACAACAAGTAAACAGTGCAAGCATACTATATATAATGGTGTTAGATCTATTCTAGCATATATAATCAACAATGTATAAGCATTTGAAAGCATCCCATGGATAAAATATTCATTCAAACACACATTATTGGATAGGAAAAGATATTTCTATTAATATAAATCAGAGATTACAATAGATACAACCTCTGTCGGCACATCTGTGAATCGGAGAAACTGAATCCCCCACTTGGGCCTCCACCACCTCAATCCTCCATCTCTTGATAGCAAGCTCACAAGCAAAAGGCAAGCTTGGGAAGAACACAAAAGTGCTCCAAGGGACAAAGGGATGCAGACTCAATCATAAGTTTCATCAACAATGGACTATAGTTTCTTTGCTTTCAATTCTCTCATATGCCTTCAATGTATCATAGAGTTCCTTATATAGCTTTTCAAAGGGGTAATGAAATGTTGAATCTGAGCGATCTCAAGGCATAGGGAAGGCCAGGAGTCAAGTGAATCGGATCCATGTCAAGGAAAACTCCAAAAGGATTTGGATTTTGTAACATCCTGATGTACATGGTTTTAGAGGTCAAACCCACATATGTACGCGATTGGGGGTTTAAAAGCCACGTATATCATTTTTCACATGTTTTTAGGGATGGTCAAGGAAACATCAAAGGAAAAAAAAATGGTCCAAGGGGTCTAAGGAGTCTGCAGAGGGACAAGGGAAGGCCATACAAATGTGATTCACCTAGAGTGGTAAAATCAGCTATAACATACGGTCCCAACCATAAGCTGTCAAGATTTCCATGTTTCCCAGGTTTCTCCCGACGCAAAACTGTGTCACCTACTTGGAAGGATCCTGGCCGGGTAGACTTATCAAAGGTTCTCTTGACCTTTTCTGAGTTTCTAATACTCTAGTCAAGGGAATCTCTTCTACTCTCATCTAGCTCAATCAACTGCTTTATTCTGTTCTGAATGGCCTCCTGATCTGAGCTGAATGTCTGGAGAAGCTGATATACTGGAAGCTTTAAATGGACTGGTAAGGTGACATCTAGGCCATATACTAGTTCAAAATGGATCCTCTCAGTTGAACTTTTCTTGGTGATTCTATCGACCCATAATGCTAATTTGATCTTTCTATCCCAAGCCTAATTATTGTCACCCACAATTTTCTTGATTATGGTCATTAAGTTCTTGTTACTTGATTTAGCTAGACCATTTCCTTGGGGATAATAATTAGATGAGTGGGATAGGACAATGCCATACTTGAAACAGAAATATGACATCTCAGAGGAAACAAAGCATGGGCCATTATCTGTGATGATTCTGGCTGGCACACTGAATCTTGTGATAATCTTATCTTCTAAGAAATCCATGACTATAGCATCGGTTTCCTTCTTGGTGGGTATCGCCTCTACCCACTTGGTAAAATAATCAGTGGCGGTAAGTGTTAGCCAGTTTTGCTACACAGTATGAATGTTGCCATATGCCAAACTTTGAATGTTTCACTCATAGGAAAAGCCACAGTAGGATGAATCAAAGGAATTCACAGCAGTAATAAAGCAAATGTTAATCTTACAGCCACATATGAGAATAATGTCACAGCTCTAAATGCTGCACAGAATACCCACATATTGAAAAGGATGATTACACAGTTCACTACAACAGAGGATTTTGTTATACATTCAAATAAATGAAACAGAAGGATAAAAATGATCAAATGTTACAAATGTTACATATGTTATCAGCATAGATTTATCATGTTATATATCAACAACATTATATTGAAACTCAACGTTATTCTATACCATGGAGCTTAACATATGAAGTCTCATTGAAAAATAGTGTTACATCTATACAACGATTCACATATATAAAACAGAGTTTTAAATGAATAATTTGATCACACTATACAGAATGGGCAGGATCTGAAACAAAGCGGCCGGAAGGATAGTGATTTTTCATCCGCAATGGCGGAAGGGTAGTGGCTTCTTCATCTACAATGGCGGAAGCCCACAACACAAGGATCGATGACAATGGGAAAACAAACATATTGGTGAGTGGGGGAGAAATGACTAAACATCGAAAGGACATCCCCTTCCGCAACGTCAGAGTGAAAAGCATAACGGGAGCCGCAACATCGGAGCTTTAAAACATCGAAAGTCGAAAGGACATCCCCTTCCGCAAAGTCGGAGCGAAAAGCGGAACAGGAGCCACAATGTCGGAGCTTCAAAACATCGGAAGTCAGAGTGGAATGGGAGCTGCAATGGTGGAGGTATAAATCCTTTCCCGCAACGACGGAAGCCAAAATAACAAAACTTTCGACTCGAAACCCAGAAGACAGCCGATTGAGACAGAGCTCATCGGAGCTAATTGCCCGTCCCTCTTCTAAAACTATAGAATTTTAATTCACATATGTGTCTGCTGTGGCACATTACTGTTATATACAGAGGAAGTCTCCATATTCAGAGCCGAACCCAGGGTCCTTTGATCTGGAAATAGTGGAACTTGAAGAGTCTAGCACAGTATTGATTTGATGATGACTATTCGTGGAATGCATAGAGTCAGACAAACTGGGCATTCGAAGGACTTAAAGTTTTTGTCAGTTAGAGACTTTTGAGAATCTATGATATTCGTGGAATGTGAATCGTTTTGTACAGATCAGCATTCGAGACCTATTAACTGTGTCTCATTTGCAATTAGATGGAAAATGAAGAGTCCGTAACTATTTTGAATGGAGAGAATGGGAATTGACTGGAATATATATATATATATATATATTGTATCAAGCAAGTGAAAGAAAGTGTGCTGTTCAGTAAGGTAACTTCGAATATAAGAGATTGAGCACATTGTAGAAAAGAATTGAAGAGCTGGATACAATGATTGTTGCAGAGTATGAAGAGTCTAAATGAAAAAGAATATATGAATGATAAAGTGACAGTATCGGTGAGTTCTGTATGTGCTTAGTCTTGATGATAAATAGAGAAAAATGTATAGAGATAGAATTATAACATCTGTTGTGAATATCTGCAATACTGTCTAATTCATAATCATAATGTAAATGCTGATTTATAAAGCCTAGTCATAGACAGTAAGGGGTTGTAAGGGTTTGATTCATTCTATAATTCAAAGAGTTCTCTGGGTGGTAGGGTGGAGCAAGGGATAACAGAGTTCTCTGGGGTGTTGTAGCATCCCTCTGGCTGTAGCTAGAAAATAGAAACAAGTTGGTGCTTATATAATTGGAAGTTGGAGCTTCCATAGGTAGAAGCCTCATCTGGGTTGAAGCTCAGGAAAAATAAAATAATGTAAAGAGGAGTTGGAGATTACCTTTCATTCTTAAGAAGAATATTTTTTATTTTTTCCTCATGAAAACATTGTGTCTTGTGTTTGTTGATGTGATTGAATGTTGACTGTTATTTAATTTGCTGCTATATGTTGAATGGTTTAAACATATGTCCATAATAAATCTGAAACATCATTTAAAAAGAAGCACTTTGGTATGTAACTGATTCCCCCCCCCCCCCTCTCAGTTAATTTAATCCGTCCAATAGTAAGAATCCAAGAATAACCATTGCTCGAGTTATCTTTGAACTTACCAATGAATTCAAGCCCCCACTGCTGGAAAGGGGCTTGGACTACTATTGGATTTAAAGGCAAGGCTTTCATTTGTTGCTTTCCAGTGAATAAATGACACTAGGGAAAACTTTGACAGCCTTGTGCACATCTGAAAATAGGTTCAGCCAATAGTAGCTTGCTTTTATGGGCACTTGTTCTTGCTACAAAATGACCACCAAAAAATTCTGAATGGAACTCAACCATGAGTTTTTTGGAATCAGGTTCATCGACACATCTAACTATTAAACCATCGGGATTTCTCCAACCCAAACCATCTTTTGTCAAACAATACTTAGTTTCTTTTAACCTTAATTCTCTTCTTCTATGGCCAAGTAAGTGATCGGGGCATGCAAGGTTGCGGAGGAAGAATATGATGTCAGTGTACCAAGGGTGCTGCTCTAATCTCTAAAGCTTGTCTGATACACTTTGTTCTGAATCACTATTCTAGTAGATTATTCCTAAGGCCTTTTCATTTCCTTGGGTCAACATCTTTGCAAGACCTTGTCCCTTAATTAACTTAGTAGGTTTTATCTCCAAATCATGTTCTTGAATCTTTGAAACCCACTTACCCCTGATTCCTAGACAATCCCGTTGAGACATGATATCCATGACAGTTGCATGGGGTACATACCAAATGATTTTGGAGTAACCTACATAAGTTCTGAAATGTTTAAGGGACTTGAAAAGAGCATAGGCCTATTTCTCCATGGTCGTATACTTCAACTCTGAATTTTGCAAGGCTCTACTCATAAAGGCTATAGGTTGCTCTTGTCCCTCATTCTTTTGAAGCAAAACACCAGCAATGGTGTCTTCTGAGGCAAAGGAAAATATATAGAATTCCTTGGAATAATATGGACTAATCAAGACTGGGGACATGGATATGGCATTTTTTATAGACTTGAATGCAACTTTCCCTTCATCCGTCCACTCAAAATTAGCATCTTTATTTAATAAATTTTGTAGAGGTTTCATTAATTCTGCTAAATTTGGGATGAATCTTTTTATGAAATTGATCTGACCATTAAAAGACTAGAGAAATTTTAGATTCTGAGGCAAGGGGACTTTATTAATGGCTTCAACTCGATTATGATCAACCTTGACACCATCCTTAGAAATGATGTACCCCAACAACTTGCCTTCATCAACTCCAAATATTGACTTGGCAGGGTTCAAGGAAATACCATATTTCCGACATCTTATAAAAGCCTGCCTAAGATGACTTATGTGGTTAGATCTTTCCTTTGAAAAAACAGTTAAGTCATCTTGATATATTTAGATTATTTTTCCTATAAGTTCTTTGAAGGCAAAATCCATGGCTCTTTGGAAGGTGGCACCAACATTCAATAAGACAAAAGGCATTCTTAAGAATTTATAGGTACCCCAAGGTGTGGTGAATGTAGTACTATGTTGATCCTCCTTATTTACCAACTATTGATGTATATGTAACTTTGGAATGTATTCTTCTATGTATCTTATGTATTGTTACCCGATGTTTATTCCGGGATGTTTCTATTATGTATTTGAGTCATGTGGTTATGCCCCGATGTTCCGATTGGGAGGATTAATGATGTAATCAAGTCATGTCAAGTCATTAGGTAAGTCCCCATAGTTTCGGGGCACTTGATTTATTATACACTAATTAAGGTGTAGGCTCGAGTAGTAATTATTAGGGTTGAGCCTACGTGTGAAATGGCAACTTAAGTGAACAGACTAATATAAATAGAGAGTGTGTGTCACTATATTTATCACTTGTGAATTAAATCACTTGCTCTCTCAAGTGTGGCGCACCTTTGGAGAAGGAAATACTTTGGCTTGACAGAAGACAGAAGGCTGCTATTGTGTTGGGAGGTCATCTTACTAT
>LPNX010274115.1:4392-145128 GCA_001517045.1 Pseudotsuga menziesii
AAGAATAAATGCCTCTATCTAAATACTGGAGCGGTTTGATTAGCGAGTTATTTTGATATCAACATCAATGGCTGTAGGTAATACACATTTGCTGAACATGAGCCTTAATTCAATCTAATAAAAACTCCAATTGTGTCCTTGCTATTATCCCACATAGAATGATATTATATTATTACAAGATTGCAAAAAACGCCTTACAATAAATCATTTCTTCTTGAATAATATTGTATCAAACTGCATGATAGTAAAATATATGTATAAGAATTAGCAAAAAAAAAATTTAATTTTTTTAAAATTTTTTTTACCAAGCGTCGCTTAAGCGACGGTTTTAAATGTCGCATTTCCGACGCATATTATAGATAACCGTCGCTTATCCGACGGTGAGATATGTCGCTTTTTAGACGCATTTTTTAATATCCGTCGCTGATCCGATGGTGAGATCTGTCGCTTTTCCGACACATATTCTCAATATCCGTCGCATATCCGACGGTACTTCTGTTGCTTAACCGACGACAGGGAGGTTATTTTCTTAAAAAACTTTCACTACCGTCGAAGATATGCCGTCTCTTATCCGACACTTTAAATTTAACCGACGATTACTTAGGTGTCGCTTAACCGACGGTTATTTAGGTGTTGGAAAACCGACGACAAGTTTCCGACTCTTAAAAAAAAATCAAAGTGTCGTACATGCGACAGGAAAGTGTCGAAAATCCGACATGACGGCCGTCGGATTTTTGGTCAAAATGTAGTAGTGTTATATGAAGTATTCATAAGATTAAATATGAAATGTAACGTATTGTCTAAATCATGAGCACTCACAAAAGGACAAAATTGTGATATTAAACGGTTTTTGGGAAGCCCAAGAGTCATTCGTGGGCAGCCCAGCAGTTTGGTTCTTTTTGTATAAATATAGATAGATTTAGGGAATAAGGGACTTTTTCCTAGTTAGATTGGAAGACGTATTGTAAGAAGAACTATTTCCTTTTTCAATAAATAATTACAGTTTGCCTGTTGGAGAAAGCTTGGTGGAATGTTCAAATGTTATGCTATGGATTTGTTGACGAGGAACTATTTTGTTTTCAGCTTTGTGTCCATTAACTGTGAGATCGTTCTAACTCTTTGAACCTATGTTCTTGTATGAATGATCTCTAGTTTGTTTTATGAAAACTTCCACTATGAGTAATGAATGTTGTTCATAGACAATTGGTTATCTGGTTGTTCAAATATCTTTAAATGTTCATGTGTTTGAAAGAAGTATCAGCTATCTGTGTTTTTCTTTTTATAATGCATGCACAAAATACATTACTCATTAATAAGTGCTAAATCTTGCTCCCTAGGGATATGTTAGGTAGTTAGTTTTAATTTCTTGTTGTGTGTGATTTAGATGCAAGAGAGTCTAAGACGAGAGGTAAGAACCTGCGCATCACATTGTGACCACTCCTTGCATTCTTCATCAATCTGAATCTTAGATAAGCACTTGCACATCATACTCAAAATAAAAAATACAAAAATATACACGGTGGACTAGGCCGCAACCGGTAAAACCTTTATTTTTGTCACTTGACCTATGGTAGCCGGACCGCAAACCGGACGGATTCCCTACACCAAACAGTCACTGGCTAGTTGGGAACGTTGACTGGGGAGAATCCCTTGCTGTTGTTGCCTGCAAATTTCCAGGCCTCAACAAGTTGTCGTAGGTAAGTGATTATATGTTCCCATTGTTTCTAGTAGTTGTAATTGACATATTGTTTTTACTAAAGTTAAATTAATGTTAATATAAAATTTGTATTTATAATTAGTTAAAAAAGAAAAATGTTATTTTTTAATTGGACAATCGCTTTGAATTTTTTTTTTTATCATTGCCAAGCATTACAATAAATCAAAAATAAAAACTTAACTTGAAACTTTATCTCAGTTACCATGTCATTCCATTCTCTAACTTACGTTGTTGTAATCACCTGCCATTTATGCATTATGTGACTCTTGATTAGTTAAATCTCCCTCTTTTTTATCATTGATAACTATTAAACAATTAAAACAACTAGATGTTTTCTTTACTATGGTTTAGTAGGTTTGTTAATTGAATCACCTACCTACTAACTTATGGGTGCAATACAGGTAATTTGATGGGTGCATTACAGGTAAGCTACAGTAGAGATAACAACTAACAATTTCCCCAAGAGGTGCAAAGGAACACCAAAAGGGAAAAAATTGGAAATAAAGTACGAAGTAGGTGCGAGATAAAAAGAGAGTACGAAAACAAATGTTATATGAAGCTTGCTATGTGGTTTCGTTTGAGTGTTTTTAGAATGGTTCAATGAAAGTTTTTATAATGTGTGGTGTTAACATCTTTTGTTGGTGGATTTCAATTATTCAAAATAGATTATAAGTTCATAACATATATGTTGCACAATTTAAGGCTAATGAGAAACATATAAAGACAATGTAATACAAACCTTCAATATGGGATAGTGGGATGACTACAGTCATTATGGAAAGTGTAAGTTTACTTCATTCCTCATGTCAGAGATAATATTGGAAGTCACAATTCCCTCAACTGCCTCTCTAGATGGACACTCATTACATGAATACAATCATTCTCATGTTCATGCACTATGGGACTAAGGTTCTATTCTATATTGTTGACAATTAACCATTTTGAAAATTAACCAAATTAACACTAAGAATAGAAAATTGTAGATCCAATGAGAAATAGATGGCAATAGGAGAGCATGGAGGATGGGGAAGATAAGAATCCTTTACCCATTATGCAATTGTTTATATTTGGATTCTTAAGAACCAAGTATTATTCTAGCAATCAATTCCCATAAAGCAGTACATGGATTGGAATTTTTCTTTCCACACTAAACAACACCAGAGGAAATAATATCCCCATACATTACTGAACAAAGAAAGGAATATATTCCCTTCGTTGTGTGGGGAAGTGAAAGAGAGTGGCATGGAGATTTTTTTCCTTGAATGAGATGCTTAAAATGTTCGGTGATGAGTAGAGTTACCGAGTATGGGAGAAAACGGGCTGGAATCAGTGAAATCGAAGTTTGTAGCTTGGTTCCTTCATCTTAGTGACCTCATAGTTTGTCTTAGGGGTGGTATTTGCAGTAGATGCCTATGGTTGGACAAAAAATTGTTTGTGCAGAACCAATTTATTGGACTATATTTGGTCAAAAGATAAGTGTTATGTTTTTGCTTGCGAATATGCAAAACAATGTTATTTTTCTATTATCAAAATTAATATAATTTAAAGTTGTGTGTATGCTGTGTTTAATACCGAACATGGGAAATTAGGTTCCATGAAATCTAGTAATCTACATGTGTTTAAGTTCAATCACATTCTAATTCACGCAATGCATGCATTTTACTTCATTTTGGTCATGTCTTAAAGGTTCTCTATTGGTATTATGGAGATATGGCCTATAAGGGTTATAATTTGAATACCTTATTTTGTGGCTACCCATCCCAAGACTAGGGGTACTGGGAATGGATGGAACACAAAGTATGAAATCAATTGAAGCTTCTCTTTTATGCACATATTCGTCTTCATGCTTATGGGAACAATCTCTGTTGCAACTTTCTAGTTTGCCTCAGTGCCATATGTTATGCAATTTCTTCACGCACACACTTTGTTGCATGCTCATCCTTCACCATTTTGCACTCATCATTGAATGCATGACCCTCTTTTAAGTAACAATGCACATCCTCTATTGAGGCCTCCTTTGTTATCTTCCTCTTTTCACTTCTATGGCTTTCTTATTTCTCTAATGCTCGTGTTCTTCTTCTTATGGCTTGGATTTTTGTCTCTCTATCGTTCCTCTTCACATTCTGTAATTATTTTTTATGATAGCTTGCATATATTTCCTTATCCTTTATTTCTCTTCTTGGCTTAGTTTCCCATCTCTCTTTGTCACTTTTTCTTGCATAAGAAAACAACACATTAGCACTATTTGGTTCCTCTTTGATTTCTCTTGGGATATCTTTTCTCTAATACCATTTTGATGCAAAGGAAAGAGGGATGGGATTGAATATTTATGAACTCATAAGTCAAGAAATAAATCCTAATCATGATTATGCAAGAAATTCCCAATTTATAAGACTCTTGCTATCTAGAACATTTAACTTTATCAACAACAAACAAGTCTTACATAGGATAATTCCTACACAAAAGGTTAATTACCACCTTTCTACATATGTAGGCTCCTACAAAGGTGTAAAATTAACACATTAACAACATTAATTATCTATTGTAAAAAAATACACTATTACATTCTCAGGGTGACATAACACTTACACAAACTCTACTAATGGCATGGAAGGCACGATATTGACATTCACAAACTCCTCTAAGTGTTTTATTTTACAAATGTTCCTCTAAGCATATCTACATTGTTCTTGAGCCTCCCTACCTCATGATGTCTGATAATTTTCTATAGAGATGTGATGTTTAAGAATGGAAACCATTCATGCATTGGGGGTACCACTTGCAATGCTCAAGTTTAACACTTGGTGCTTACATTTAACATGTGGTGATCATGTCTCAACTAGTTTACAAACTTCCATGCTTCATGGGTTTCATTTATTGTTGGCACTCTTACATTAGGTGTAAGTCAAAGATTGTCTTATCACCCTGCAATTTGTCATATGGTTGTGGTAGGAGAGTCACAGGGGTAACCATTTCAAACCAATCTTTAGACGGTTGTCTAACCTTACAGTCAAAGAGGGCTCTCTCTTGTCACAAAATATTCACATATACATATGGCTTTAAACAAGCAGTCAGAAGGCTAGATTCTAGTAGGAATAGGGTATTTGCAGTTTTAAAAATGGTGAAACAGATAGACAAGAAAAACCATTGGGAAATGGAGTCACAACCTGAATCAATCAAGGATATTACAGTGAAAATAAGTGCGGATTTTCCTTTGTATTCTGAGGAAAATTAGGTGTCACATTCAATCAAATATCTTTAAAGGGTGGTAGGAGAAAGAGGAGAAAGCCCAGTGAAGCAAGAAGCACCTATCTGGGGATGAACCTCTTGCACCACCTTTAGCAGAAGCAACAAATAAGGGAACTGATAGAAATGGAGCATCTAACAAGGATGAATTCCATAACAATCATCATAGACACATTACAAATGCGATATATAATAGACACATTACTAGGAGCGCTTAGTGAACAAAAATCCTCATATACAATCTAAAGAATGATTAGCAGGAAATCACAGTAATGAAAATGATGCAAACAAGAAACACGAACTGAATGTAGAACACTGTGATGAATCATTCATTATGTTAAAAAACTTGGACTTCTCAACTAATGAGTTTGGCTCATTTTTTATCCCCATGGTAACTCTATAGAGACGTATGGATCTTAGATGGATTAGCATATTTTCCTTCCACTCAATTTAGTTAAATGGAGTGAGCAAGATGACATGAGACTTCTCCATTTGTTGTTGTGCATTGAGTGACAAAGAACTACTGAACAGCTTGCAATGCAAACTCTCAATCTTCTGGAGGAGACCCTAGATTTCTAATTTGAATCCTATGAACTCTCGAAATTTGGTTTGAATATCCTTGATCTATGATACCATGTAAAATTTTGATTTGCAGTAGGATCTAGAATAAAAAAGAGTCCTCACAATGAAATAATTTGACAATACACAAGCAAAACAATGAAAGGAGGCACACATTACAAAAATGAATGATTCCAATAACTGAAGTTTCTATTACACGCCAACATGTAAACATGTGTGGATAATAATTATATTACAATAGGAGAAAATTGTTATCCTTTGGAGGAAGTCAAATGGCACACATGTGGCAGTCTTACATTGGACCTCAAACCCCCC
The DNA here is from genome assembly GCA_001517045.1 of Pseudotsuga menziesii. Classification (NCBI taxonomy): domain Eukaryota; kingdom Viridiplantae; phylum Streptophyta; class Pinopsida; order Pinales; family Pinaceae; genus Pseudotsuga; species Pseudotsuga menziesii. Next base: position 10,250 of record LPNX010274115.1, read on the forward strand.
CTAGGTGGACCAATAGGCTCCCAAATCACCTCAAATGGTCATGAATGGCTCATGTGAATGTTGGGATGACATGGGTGGTCATAAATGAAGGTGTCCCAAGTGTGGTGGAGCGCATGGTGGAGTGGGAGTGGCTCTAGGAAGTCCAAAAGGGCCAAAAGAGCCAAATACAATGCATGAGCACCCCTAGTCAACCCAGATCCATGATTTAAGGAGTGAGAGCACCCCAAGCGACCAAAAGGTCATAAATGAGACAAACATACCTCCTGGTTGACCAAAGTGAGGGCGTTGGGTGTCATTAATGGTCCAAAACCCCCAACAACCTTAGGGAGACATCATAGACCAAGGTTTGGACTATCTAACATAGGTAAAAAAGAATGAGACTAGGGTTCTAGGTGGTATGATTTCAAACAAAATAATTTACATGATAGACCCATTTGGATTTTGACTCTAAACTACTAAAATAATAAAGTCTTCTCTTACACATTAGAGCTTGGTTTTAGAACAAAAATAATTCAATCTTCAACAATAGAGATTTGATCTAAAATAATAGATATCACTCTCAAACAATAGAGCTTTGTTATGATCAATTAAAACAAAAGGGATTGATCTTCATAATAGAGCTCAGTTATAAAATAATAAATATTCATCTTTCAAACAACTCAACTCACTCTTAAAAACTACATACATATCTCTGTGCATTTTCAAACTAAACACATTTAAAACAACAATTTAAACTGGGATCACCTCTCCAATAAACAATGGAATGTGTTCTTGCAGAACCCATACAAAATAGATTGCACTCTCTTTAAAAGTGAAGTCGTTCTCTTTATGGACAGACAATATCAGTTAGAAACAATATTAAACAAGTCGATCCTCTTCAATGAGGTCACTTTTTTTTTTTTGTCATAGGAAGAAAATATAACAGTGGGTCAAACCTCTTATGAAAGTATTTGATATAGAAAATAAAGACAATAGGTTAGTCCTCTTATGGAGGTCACCCTTATTTCTTGTATAAATAATATACAAAAGGTCGATTCTCTATAAAGAGATCACCCTCCTTTTCAACATCAAACAAATATATAAAAAAGGAAATTATTGGAGTTGGTCCTCCTCATGGAGGATGCTCCTCCTATATGAATAGAATTTATATGTATAATGAGAAGAAATGGAATATGTTATCCTCTTGGAGACAACCCCTCGTCTTTGGACAAAATAATATATACCAATGGAAGAAATCGAGTTGTTTCTCATCATGGAGACCACTCCTCTTCTTTGCACAAAAATAATATATACAATATGGAATCAATGTAACTAGTTCTCCCACAAATACCACTTCTCCTCCTTTCAGCAAAAACCATATATAAACCAAAAATAATTAATGCAATATGGAATCAATTCTCCCACAAATACCACTTCTCCTTTCAGTAAAAACCATATATAAACCAAATATGAGTGGAGATGATCCTCCTTATTAAGGTCGCTCCAACTCCTTGCACATCAAACAACAATATATAAAGTGGAAACAATTGGATTCGTCCCTCCTCATGGAGGAGGCTACTCCTCCTCCTTGCATAGAAAACACTAATAATATGTAAAGTGCAAATGATGAGAATAACATCAAACAACAATATATAAAGTGGAAACAATTGGATTCGTCCCTCCTCATGGAGGCTACTCCTCCTCCTTACATAGAAAACTCTAATAATATATAAAGTGCAAATGATGAGAATAGACCCTCCTCGTGGAGTTCTCTCCTCCTACTTGCACAAAATCAATAATATATAAAGTGAAAGAAGATAGGGTTGACTCTCCTCTTCTCTGTACAGATCAATCATATGAAAATGAGAAAATGTGGCACTAAGTGGAATAAGATCCTCGTCGTGCATAGTAAACAATATAATTATGGGAGATCTTCCCCTTGCACAATAAACAATACAAAAATGTGAGCAAGTGGAGTCAGTCCTCCTCATGGAGGCCCCTCTTCCTCCTTGCACAGTAAACAATATAATATGGGAGCGAATGGAGTCATTCCTCCTCATGAAGGTCGCTCCTCCTGATGCAAGGTAAACAATTACAAAGAGTGGATTTATGGAGTTGGTCCTCCTCGTGGAGGTCACTCCTCTTATGCATCGTAAACAAACACAAAATTGGATGGATTGAGTTAGTCCTCTTCGTGGAGGTCGCTACTTCTCTTTTGCATAGTAAACACATACAAAAAGTGGATGGACGAATGGAGTCATTCCTCCTCATGAAGGTCGCTCGTCCTGATGCAAGGTAAACAATTACAAAGAGTGGATTTATGGAGTTGGTCCTCCTCGTGGAGGTCACTCCTCTTATGCATCGTAAACAAACACAAAATTGGATGGATTGAGTTAGTCCTCTTCGTGGAGGTCGCTACTTCTCTTTTGCATAGTAAACACATACAAAAAGTGGATGGATGGAGTCACTCCTCCTCTTATACATAGTAATATATACAAAACTTTGATGGATGGATTCGGTCTTCCTCATGGAGGCGTTACTCTTCCTTTGCACAATAAAAAGAAATACACAAAGTGGAGCCTCCCTTCTTCCCTTCTCACGAGGAGAATCATTTCTACCAAAGGAAACCCTAACCGAATGTCTTCACCAAACTCAATATCGACTTTTTTTTTCTTTTCTAATATGTGTGAGTGTTTGTGTGGTTCACAGAACTTGATGTCAGTGCACACTACCATCCATGGGAAACCCCCTCGAAATTTGTGAGAGAACATGGGGTGGCCGTGCACATTTATAGTATAGTGGGGGCTCAAAAACAATATCATCATATAGACCCATTTAATGGCTCAACATGTCACTTTCAATGAATTGAAACTGTGTGGGCAGGGTAACAAGCATTCCTCCCAACCACCCAAGTTATATATGTATCCTTAATTTCAATTAAATAACATTTCGTCCTTCCTCTAGAGGCCTTCGTAATATTTTTGTATAACATCATAGTAATACATTTTCTTTTATTTCTCTACAACTATTATAATTCATTTATATTAATACTTTGAATAGTCTCATAATCATAATATTAATGCTAATAGCTTCTTTGCATGCATATATAATGCCCACCTCTGACCAAGTTTGACTGGTGAAATTTTGAGGGAACTTATTTGAAAGTGACCCGGTTAGATAAACAAGAATAAATGGTTTTTTGTTTTTATTTAAAGATTGCTAATTGATTAGCAACCATCAGATACTCTAGGATGTTGAATAAAATTATGGAATTGAGAATAAAGCAAGTAAATGCTTAAATGATATGCAAAGATGAAAATAAATGAGGCCTTTCGTATTCTGTAGATGTGAATAAACATTGCTCATTGAATCACAATAGATGAATAAAATTTAAATAAATTATTGAATAAAGCATGATTATTGATTGTATCGTGCAGCGTCACTACTGTGCGTAATGAGTGTGTGTAGTGACATGTATAATGATTTGTCTACTAACACTCATGTGGAAGAAAAGGGGGTCATAGAGAACGGGAAAACATACATAGTACGACAACTGACTATTGATTCTTAATAGAAATCCATGCATGATTTGAAATCCCTATCAGTCTGCTCGGGTAGCGTGTTATGTATGGGTAGGCCATAACAACTTATTCATGTACGAGGAAACTGAGGGGCACACAATAAGAATGATATTATTCCTCAACCACCATTAGTCTCACATAGGTTGTATGAGAAAGACTTTAGGTAACGATCCCTATGTCTCTACAACACACCCCCCACATAAATGAAAGGTAATAAACTGGTTGTCGAAAACTTTTTAGAAGGATCCATAGAAGCGGTACCTTGACAACCACAAGAATTAAAATATGTATGCATTTGATTTGTCACATAGAAATTGCATTTAGTTTTATTTGTAAAATAAAAAGGAAAAGCATTTGATTGTATATCATGTGGACTATAGGATAAGTGTGTGTGCACATATTGCATAAAAGTGATTTAATAATTAAAATAAAATAGAAATGGAGCAAATAATAGGGTCCTAGTGAGGCTAGGAGTTCTAAATGAGTGAACAAGAGTTGAACTCCACTTGCACCAATAAATTGAGGAATGCGATCCTAGGATAGGGAAACACCTAGGAGTGATTTGTGGAACTCATGTACACCTTCATGAGAAGGCGACACATGGTGGACAAATAATACAAATAGAACATTAAGAAAAAATGTAATTTTGCATGAAAAGTGATATGTATCGTGACAGATTTTCCTATTAAAGGAAGAGAGCATTGAGGAGAGAGGCATATTTTAGGATCCCTAATGTTAGATGGTACACATAATGACCATTTGTGAAATCTTGTGACTATTGTGAGTTTGGTATTGGGATTAGCTTAGTTATTGGGAGTTCATTTCTTGGAATCATTGGCTTGTGTGTTATTCCCTATAACCCCTTATAGTTATAGGGACTAGGAGGAAGGAGAGTACTCCTAGTGTGGTAGAGTGGTCAACCGAGGAGTCGGTTGGAATTTGGGCAAGCTCTGATTCAGTTCGGGACCATGTGGACCTTCGACATCATCTATGACATCTGGATTGACGTTCAAAATGCAGGTTCATTTCAATTATTTGATTAAGTTTTGTTGAATTTTTCTTGAAGGAATCATTGTTATAATTGATTTGATGTTACAATTATAATTGGAGATATGGTAAATTTTAAATGTTAAATTTTTTTTGCTAGGGCCTTGGGAGGGATTTACAACATAACATAAAAATACACCTGTTATCACTAAAAGATGCACCTTGACTGCATAAGGAGCATGGCTAGTGAGTCTTTAAAATTGGTTTAATGGGTATCTGAGTTGATAGAGTGATGGAGGTATAACAGTACAAAGATCAGGTTGGGTTTAAAGATCAAACAACAGGAAATGTATCATTGTAAAATACAGTAATAGGAAAGACTACAAGCATGAATTTATAAATAATGAATCTGGTTCTGCAATAGGACATTTAAAGGTAATTGCACATCATTATAACAATCTTGCAATGGATTATCAAGACCACACACAAGATAAAATCATAACTAGATACAATTCATGTATAAAAGCAAAACAGGCTCATGATTATAATCACTTCAAAGCAGCCATCCTACATAAAGAGAAACAGAGTGCATACATGCCCTGCCAATACCATCTCATCCCTCTTGGCTGGAACCCCTCTCCCCTGAAATGCCCTTAGGCTTACAATGTATACTCGGAAGTTTTACTTCCAGCTCACTAAAACAAATTGCTATAAATCAACAACTAACTCCCAAAATAGACAGTCAACCCTATCTCTAAAATGACTCATGACTTATATATTTTGAACCTCCTTCGAAATTTGCCATCAATTCAGAGATAACATAAGCATTAACAACACTTCATCCCAAGTTAACCGAAATTACATAAACTAGTTCCTTAATTAAGCATTTACTGAGATGAAAATATCCAACCGTTCATAAGGAGAGCTCTATTGGTGAGATAATGATGCCATCACTTTCTGCACAACACCATTATCCATGAGCAATTTTGGTGCCTCCAATAAACACAACGCCATTCTTGTATCCAACACCTTTCTTATTTGATTTCAGTGGATGGGTTGCCAGGGCTCTCACTCCAAATGGGTTTATTACAACGACTAAGCTTGATGTAACCAACTCTGTTACAATCAAAATATTGATACGCCTTCAACAGTTCCTTATCAATTATTGTTTTCTGAACGACAGTTTCTGGCTTGATATCCTTGTCCACTTTCTGGTCTTTATTTTTGTCCTCCTGAGGTGATTCCTTTGGAACTGAAACATCTTCCATTTCAACATCAGCATCTTTTCCATCCTCCTTTTTATTCTTCTCATTCGAGCTCTTTTTGTTTTCCTGCACATGTTTATTTCTCTATCTCCAATATTCTCCATATACCAGCAAACATCCAAAGAATCATCAAAATTGTTAAACTAATCCACATGCCAATGAATCCCAAATATGGAGACAATATAAGCATATAATGGTAAAAATTGATACAAATACCATTGAATACACTGCATAGGAAAAGTCAGAGGCCCCAAAGTTAATTCCATTAAAAAAATGCCATAGTGTTGAGTGGTTGGGTAGCAGCAACAAAAGGAATACCAATACTTATCATCTTCAATACCTTCACATCATTAGTGAACAATTTGGACAACATGTGCAGGTTCCCACTGAGTACCACTGCAAGGAATATTCCAAGAACCATCCCCATCTATAATGTTCGGGAAGCTGTATTCTTTTCTTTCTCATAGTCACCCTTTTCTGGAGATGCATAATAAAAATAAATTGATATCATTGATTGCAATTTGATGGTATGCTCCCATCTCTCTGAGATTCATAATTTTGCATGTGAAGGCAACTGTCCAAAATACTGGATGACTAGAATGCTCATAATCTTGGGAAAAAAAGGCTAATGGGAACTCTGGTAGAAAGAACTGAGGATAAACAATTTTGCTTGAGCAGATCTGGTGACAACATCTGGCTTCATTTGGGGATGGCATGCTCCTTGTGAGCTGCCAAGAACAAGTAGACCTATGCCTTTCCAATCCATCATTGCAACCAATGTTTCGTCTCCATTGTGATGGAGTCTTTATATCTTATTCCTAACTTGTTCCAAACCTTGAAAGCTTGCTTTTCTCATACTGCAAACTTAAAGCATGCTATAAATTCAAACTGCTCACACTACAAACTTAAGGAAATGCTTGAAGCATCAAGATTATTTATCCACACTATATACACTAACCAAAACTACAACTTTGGTCAAGTAAAATCATGCTTCCAGTGAAGCCATACAAGTATCTGAATACTTGATGAAAATCTTGATCTGTGTATTAGCAAGATGAAGACAGGAACAAAAATCAACATCTGTCTACAAATTTGATTTTCAGACTTATCATGAAATGAATATTGAAACCTTGAATCAATAAATTCCTTGATATAGTCGGCTACCGGGTCATACCACTTTCTCAGTTTTGGATCATCAAACTTGTCTTTATTCTCAGTCTTGATATCAAAAGACAACTGAAAAGGGCTTTGAAAAGACAAACTTTGTATCTTGACCTCTAAAGCTTCAATCTCTTTCTCAATATATGAAACAATTCTTTTAGAAAGATGACTTTATAATCTTAGTTACATGAACTTGACTTTAAATAAGAAGATAAAAGGGAAGAAATTTTTTTCATCTATTTCCTCATTAGTGCTCATATCATTCCATTCCCTGAAATTTTTAATGGAAATATAATCTGCTCTAAACTCTGTCTTCTCCATCCATGTCTTCAAAAAGATAATCCAAAAATCTGTTATTGATCTAATTGACCCAACAGACAAATATTCAACCCAATTTTTACACTTTCCTTGTAATGAATCATAGAATAGTCTAATAAGGACATCTTCATGTTTAACTCTGAGTAACTCCGTAAATTCACAGAAATTGGATATATGTTTCATAGTTAAGCTCATATCTTCTCCATTGAATTTAGGACCATTTCTCAATAAATATTGATCTGTAGGAAGAAGATTCGGAAAACCAGGAAGTTCTACAAAATCTAGACATGCATACCTTGAAACAATAGAAGCTGCATCAGAAGTCCTCATGAGTCCAATGAAATCATCAATGAAGCTTTGAAATCTGGATCTGCAGTAGTTGGAGTCTCCAGGTGAATAATTTGCAGCCACTATGTCACCAGCCCTCGTTCACCATCAAAGACCGTATATATTTGTTGTCATTCTTCCTGGGAAAGATATATTCACTCCTTCGTCCCCGGCAATGGTGCCAGAAGATGTTATCATGAAAAGATGCACCTTGACTACATAAGGAGCATGGCTAGTGAATCTTTAAAATTTGGTTTAATGGGTATCTGAGTTGATAGAGTGATGGAGGTATAACAATACAAAGATCAGGATGGGTTTAAAGATCAAACAACAGGAAATGTATCATTGTAAAATACAGTAATAGGAAAGACTACGAGCATGAATTTATAAAGAATGAATCTGGTTCTGCAACAAGACATTTAAAGGTAATTGCACATCATTATAAAAATCTTGTAATGGATTATCAAGACCACACACAAGATAAAATAATAACTAGATACAATTCATGTATAAAATCAAAACAGGCTCATGATTATAATCATTTCAAAGAAGCCATCCTACATAAAGAGAAACAAAGTGCATACATGCCCTGCCAATACTATCTCAGCCCTCTCGACTAGAACCCCTCTCCCCTGAAATGCCCTTAGGCTTACAATATATACTCGGAAGTTTTACTTCCAGCTCACTAAAACAAATTTCTATAAATCAACAACTAACTCCCAAAATAGACAGTCAAGCCTATCTCTAAAATGACTCATGAATTATATATTTTGAACCTCCTTCGAACTCTACCATCAATTCAAAGATAACATAAGCATTAACAACACGTCATCCCAAGTTAACCGACATTACATAAACTAGTTCCTTAATTAAGCATTTACTGAGATGAAAAGATCCAACCGTTAACAAGGAGAGATTTGTTGGTGAGATAATGACACCATCACTATCTGCACAACACCATTCTCGATGAGCAATTCTGGTGCCGCCAATAAACACAACTCCATTCTTGTCTCCAACACCTTTCTTGTTCGATTTCAGTGGATGGGTTGCCAGGGCTCTCACTCCAAATGGGTTTATTACAACGACTAAGCTTGATGTAACCAACTCTGTTATGATCAAAACATCGATATGCCTTCAACAGTTCCTTATCAATTATTGTTCTCTAAACGACAGTTTCTGGATTGATATCCTTGTCCACTTTCTGGTCTTTATTTTTGTCCTCCTGAGGTGATTCCTTTGGAACTGAAACATCTTCCATTTCAATGTCAACATCTTTTCCATCCTCCTTTTCAGTCTTCTCATTTGAGCTCATTTTGTTTTCCTACACATCTTTATTTCTCTGTCTCCAATAATCTCCATATACCAGCAACCATCCGAAGAATCATCAAAATTGTTAAACCAATCCATATGCCAATGAATCCCAAATATGGAGACAATAACAATAAGTATATAATGGTAAAAATTGATACAAATACCATTGAATATGCTTCATAGGAAAAGTAAGAGGCCCTAAAGTTAATTCCATCAAAAACAAATGCCATAGTGTTGAGTGGTTGGGTAGCAGCAACAAAAGGAACACCAATACTTATCATCTTCAATACATTCACATTATTAGTGAACAATTTAGACAACATGTGCGGGTTCCCGCTAAGTACCACTGCAAGGAAGATTCCAAGAACCATCCCCATCTATAAAGTTCAGGAAGTTGTATTCTTTGCTTTCTCATAGTCACCCTTTTCTGGAGATGCATAATATAAATAATATGATATCATTGATTGCAATTTGATGGTACGCTCCCATCTCTCTGAGATTCATAATTTTGCATGCGAAGGCAGCTGTCCAAAATACTGGATGACTAGAATGCTCATAATCTTGGAAAAAAAAAGGCTAATGGGCACTCTGGCAGAAAGAACTGAGGATAAACAATTTTGCTTGAGTAGATATGGTGACAACAACACCATTCACTTTCTCATGCAAATAATGCGTTGTCTCACAATGCTAAAAAATTAACAGAGAGTTCATATTCATACTTATTGGCTTTATGCTAATAAACAAGCAATATCAACTCACTTTCCCTTCAACACCCAAGGGTAACATGATGACACTCGATCATCATTTATTGGATTCTCAAGGCTTCACTAGCCTTTAACCTCTTCTCCTAATGGATATTGTTGTGGGATTTTGATTCAATTTCCTTTCACATTTATCCCTAGGTTTTTTTTCATTAATTTTGCATTTACAATTTACATCATAATCAAGACATCACCATGCCTTGCAAGCACATGGTTCCTCTACATAGTGATATTACTGTTAACTACTACAATGTTCAATAATGGGGCCTTGGCCTTGAGCTCCATGCCATGAATTGATACATAAGTACAATTACATGAATTAAAATTAATTAAATAATAGGGGTTAAAAGCGAGGGTATTACATCATCGCAATGTGACATAACCATTCAATAATGTAACAATTCTACATAAGTTGAGCAAGACAAATATCACAACATATCATAACCATTCATGGGCATTATAATTAAACATAAACCTTGAGGAACATTGCATTGCAACCCAACCCTTAATTAATGTGCCAATGTGACATAACCATTGAGGAACATAGTGATTTAACATGAGTCCACTAAGATGACATTGCAGTGTGACAAAACCATTAGGGATGATAAGAATACAACAAAACCCTTGAGGAATTCCAAATGTTACATAACCCTTCATAGATGTCATAATGAAACAAAACCATTAAGGAATGCAACAATTTCACATATCTCAACCAAGATGAACATCACAATGAACCATAATAATAGTCAACCATTATAAACCATAGTAAACATGGCCAACCATTATTAACCAAGTCCACCAAGTTGAAAGACACAATGTAACATGGCCATTAGGAAACATCGCGAATTTGACATAACACTTGATGAACATTGCAATTCAACATATTAATCAAGGAATGTAGAAATTCCACATAAGTCAACCAAGATGAATATTAGAATACACCATAATCATTTAGGAACATCATAAAGGAACATAACCCTTCATGAATGTTACAATGTGACTTAACCATTAAGGAATGTAGTAGTTTCACATAAATTAATGAACATGAATGTCACAATGTGACATCATGTTAGGGAACACCACAATCCAACATAACCAATAAGGAAAGTTGAATGTGATGTAACCCTTCATGGACATCACAATGCGACACAAATCATTGGATGTAACATGACCCTTAATGGGTCTTAGAATGTGCTATAACCATGGTAAATTGTGTTTAACTATGTGAACCCATAGTTAACCACAGTGAAATATACTTTAACAAAGTCTCCTTTAGTGAATTATGGACAACCAAAGTCAACCATGGTTAGTCATAAGTAGAAATAGTTAACCATGGTGAACCATAGTAAACCCTCATCCCCCATAGTTAGCTATGGTTAATTATTATAACCCATGGTCCAACATAGTCAACCATTGTCACTTACGGTTGAACATGGTTGACCATAGTTACACATGGTCAACTACATCAAATATGGATAACCATGGCCAAACCATAGTTAACCATGTTCAAGCAAAAATAAACCACAAACAATTTTGGTAAAAAAATAACTTTAACTAGAGTCAACTATTCTCAAGCATGGTTAACCATAATTGAACATGGTCAACCATTGTCAGCCAAAGTCAACCATCGCTACAGACAATCCACCATGGTAAAAGGTGGTGAAACATAGTCAAACTTGATCTGGGTCATAATCAACCATGGTGAATCATAATTTAAGATGCTTAACCACACTCAAGCATAGCAATGTATGGTCAACCACTATCAACTATAATCATGCAGTCTAAACCATTTTTTTAAATACCATATATGATTAAGATTATTCATAATATTTTAATTTGTATTTAAGTCATAATTTTAATAATAAATTAAATAATACTAATACTAATCAATAATTATAAAAAAGATTGTTACTAGTTTTAAAAATAACTATACTCATAAAAATATAACATAAACAAAAAAAACTATTAAAATAATTTTATCATTATAACAATTTTATCATTATAACAACTACCAAACGTGACATGACATAATAATTCAAATAGAGACATAACAACAATTAATTTGACATGATGTACATAATAATTAATAAAATCAAAACATAGTGAACCAAAGTCCCCCTAATTTTATCATAATTAAGTAAATAATAAAATCAAAACATAGTGAACCAAAGTCACTCTAATTGTATGATAATTAAGTAGATTTGTTAAGATAAAAATTGGATTTCAACTGGAATTTTTTTTTCCAGGAATAAAAAATCCTATCCTTGTTATTCTTATTAAGAATCAAAGGGCATCAATCCAGCCATCCTAGAAATGGGTTACAATTGAGAAGAAATACAGCTCATAAGACAATAAGACTCCTTGAGACGCTGCTGGGGGGAAAGGCAATACAGAAGAGTGAAGGATCCCATCAAAAAACTGTCTCATCATGAAAAGTGGGTCAATCGCATCAACCTCATATACCGAGAACCAAAGGGATCTGATCAACAATCTATAAGAGGCTGCTCGATGAGCAGCAAGACTACAAATCGAAAAGAGGAGTAAGCTCCCCTATCCATGCTCAAAAAAGCTGAAAGTAATCATGAGAGACCAAATGGTCCTCCATAAATTCTGAGAAACAACCCGCACCAGGAGAAAAAGAGAGAGCAGTTTTAGAGAGACGGTCAGCAATCCGATTGTGCTCTCGGTAGATGTGGGTGAACAACAGATCCAGAAAGCTAATAATTAGCTTTTTTGTCTCCCTACACCAGTGAAAGAGATTTGGAGGGGAGAGAGCAGTCGATCCCTTTGCCCAATTAATGATGACTTGTAAGTCACTGAATAAGTGGGATAAGGGGATCCCCATCATTTGGGAAGAAAGCAGAAGAGCCCATAGGCTAAATAATTCTGCTTTTGTATTTGTGCCATATCCGACCCCCAGCGCGAACTCGAAATGATGGGACTCATTCAAATATAAGCAATAACCCATGCCTGCAACCTTGTTGTTAGAGGCACCATCGAAAAAACCACATGGAAAGAACAAACAGGGAGGATTCCCAATCTCTCTGCATTTTTTAGCTATAACTGGTTGAGAAGAATATGTCTGGACAGAGTAAGTAATTTGTTGAACAATGCTGTAAATATTCCTCTTTTTCCCTTCAAATATGGCCCGATTCCGTGCTTTCCAGATAATCCACATCATATGAAATGGAATATGACTAAGAGACGGATTCCTAGAAAATTTTCCATCCTAGTTCCTAATAAATGATGAGAGAGATACCATGGGAGGGATGAAAGGAAGCTAATACTGATTGCAGAAATGGACTAGAACAGTTCTCCGAACAGAGCATTTCAAAAATAAATGATCCACGATCTCTCCATTTGAACAACACATAGCACAAATGCCAGGACCAGACCGTTCCCTTTTCTGAAGGTTATCCCAAGTGAGTAATTTGTTCCCAATAGCCAACCATATGAAGCAACCAATTTTATCTGGGAGATCGCTGTTCCATAGTAAGAAGTAGATACGAGAACCAACCGGATGAGAGAAAGAATGAACGATACAATCATATGCGCATTTTGCAGAAATTGTGCCCTCTTTTTTGTTGAAATCCCAAACAAGGGAATCAGATAACGGAGAGAGATGAATGCCTCCACTTAATAAACCCTTTGTGTAAGCATTCCAGGCTTCTTTCAACGAACCACCAAGGCCCAACTCATCGGCCATATATCAATAGCTCCATGCATCAGGTAGAATGTTATGGGCCTGTGAGAGAGTACTAATATCCAAGTCCTCTAGGTACGATCTTAGCTCTTTAGGAAGGATATAAAAGTTATGTGTGCCGATGATCGGGTCCACTCCAAGCAAAATGTCATTACCATTTCCATCCTTCCATGCTAGGTGATTACCCAGCCAAGGAAGGATTTGTAAGAACCCTCTCCAAATTATGGATACACTGCGAGATGAATCTCTTGAACCTGAGCCAATCAATCAAGGAGAGTTTTTTCAAGTATTTAGATATTAATACATGATGCCATAAGTTGTCCTTAAGTAGATCCATCCATATATTTTTAAGGCGCAGGGATATACTGAACCACTGAAGATTTTTTATTCCCCATCCTCCAAATTCCTTAGGCCAAGAGAGTTCCTGGCAACTGACCAGATGATATCATCTATAATTTTTAGAAGAACCCCATAGAAATGCAAACATAAGGCTCCTGAGCTTGTGCATAATAGAGACTGGGATAGGAGCTAATCCCATCCAGTAAACCGGTATGCTGGAAAGAACCGATTGAATAAGGATCAACTTGCCCCCAAGTGACAGAAGCTTATGGGTCCAATTACAAATTCTCTTTTCAAATTTTTGAACAAGCCAAAGCCAATCACAGACCCTATAACCAAGGGGCTTCAGGAAGTAACCGAGATATTTAAACCTAGTGAGAATTGGCTCCACCCTATAAGGTAGAACCCTGGAAAATTCAAGGAAAATGTCAGAGTCAATATTGTTATATAGGAAGCAATATTTTTCAATATTGATTCTCATACCTGATGCCTTACAAAAAGTCTCCAGGATAACATCAAAAGCAGATCAATCCAGAAGAGTACCGAAACCCAGAAGGATCACATCATCCACAAATAGGAGGTGAGTTAGGGCAAGAGAGGATGAGATCTGAATACCCCAAATTAGACTGTTGTTCCTAGCATCCGTGATAAGGAGGATAAGGCCTTCGATGAATAGAATGAAGAGGAGAGGGGATAAAGGACAGCCTTGTCGAATGCCACGGGAAGCTGTGAAAAATTTTGAGGGGGTCCCATTTACCAGAACCGTAAAATTTGTAGAGGAAAGACAGCCCATAATCCAATTGACAGTAAGGAGAGGAACCCCGATTTGGATCAAGATGAGATGGACAAAGGTCCAATGCACACAGTCAAAAGCCTTGATAAGATCCAATTTGAGAATGAAGGCACATAAGTTTTTTGTTTTAACAAAGTGAAGAACCTCTTGTACGATTCCAATAGTCTCAGTGATCTGACGGTTTTTAAGGAAAAACCAAATTGTTCTTGAGAGATACCCAAATCCAGAAAGGGCTTAATCCTGCCCGCAATGACCTTTGCTATTAGCTTATATAGAAGGTTACATAAAGAGATGGGCCTGAAACCTGCAAAGGTCCGAGGCTTGTCTAGCTTGGGAATGAGTGCTAGGAATGTCGAGTTCAAGGAAGGAGGAATATAACCCAAAATCCTAGTCAATTCAACTACAGATAACAACTCAAGACCCAAGAGATCGAAATAGTTCAAGTAGAATTAAACAGGCCATCCATCCGGGTCTGGGCTCTGGTCCTTTTTAAATGACTTCAATGAGAGTTCAATCTCCTCAAGAGAGACAGGGCAAGAGAGGAGCGTGAGTGCTCGATAGGAATCATCCTAGGAAAAAGCATGAAAACCTTAAGTTGTTGGGCCAAACAAGTACCTCCATCATCCTTATAAATACTAGCAAAGTGTGCTTTACCCAGTTCCTTAAGAGTTGCCTCATCTTCAAAACAATTGCCATCCGTATCTTCCAGTGACCAGATCGTATTTTGATTTCACCTGCTAGATGCTAGTAAATGAAAAAAAATGGTGTTGGAGTTTCCCTGAAGGGCCCATTTCGTTCTACTTTTTAGTTTCCAGGTAAGCAGAAAGTGGTCCAAAATATTCTGCCTCTCAGCTCTAAGCCGAGACAGATGTTCCATATCATCCATGGACAGGATACCATTAGTCTGGCCGGAAAGGATCAATTCAATAGCCTGGTCAAGGGAAGAAGATGCATAATCCATACTAGAAAGCTTGGCCTTAATCCACATCTTGGACTCATGTTTAAGGGTACGAAGCTTATGGAAAATATCCTCAATGCCAGGGGAGCTACCACTAAAGGAGTGAGAAGACCACCACTATAAAAAACAATCATTGAAATCAAGATCACTGAGCCACGAGCGATTGAATTTAAAAGGGTAGGAACAAGAGCCCCACTACTTACCCCATTCGAGGCAAATAGGAAAATGATATGAAATGTATACACATTTATTCCAAACCCTATGAACCCCCAAAGAAGGAATCAAGTATCCAAAAATAAGGAAATGATCCAGACGCTTACTGATACCCTCTTTACCCACTCGACCATTACGCAAGGTAGGCCCAGCATACGGAGGAGCCAAGTCCACGAGACCCACTGATTCGAAAAGGGATAAGAAGTGATTTGAGAGGGGATTTGTGCAGGCCTTATTACCCCAAATATCAGATGAGTATAGGGTGATATTGAGGTCCCCTTTTAAAACGAGATTCGGAATGCTGAGTAACCCACCACACAATGCCTTGTCCCAAAATAGTTCACGGTCCCGATAAGGACCGTACACGTTGAGGATGGAGATAGGAATAGGCATCCCACGGACAGAAGCTTGAACCAAAAGGCCAGCACAGGTCTGAAAGGCCCTGCATTTAACCTTCAGAGGATTCCAGGCAGTGAGGAGGCCTCCAGAGAGCCCTGCCGCACTGATCGCACAAAACTCCTAAGAAGGAAGGATTTTTGAGAAGGCAAACAATGCAGGGGACGAGCTACACATAGTATCCTGGAGGAGGATAATATCCGGGCCAAGGGATTTAATGAAAGCACAGAGGTTATGGCTTTTGGTCTTACCTCCAAGATCCTGAATATTTAGGGAAAGGAGCATCATCATATAGCATCCCTATGGGGAGACATCACTCTAAGTCCCCTAATAGAATTGCCACGATCAACATCCTTGATGCGGATAGAAAGAGGGATATAGGGTGGAGAAGCTGAGGAGAGGTCCACCTTATTGTCCCTTATCCCTTTTGATTTTTTCTAGATAGTCACATTGGCGAAGCGGATGGAATTGAGGTGTAAAGTAGAAGGAGATGATGGAGTTGTTGCAGTGAAGATAGTTAAGGATTTTTTGAGTGAAGGGTCAGAAAAGGAGGGTGATGAGGTGGGACTACGGGAGGGAGAAGTATGGGTCGGAGGTGTTTGAGAGCATGGAAGGGGAGGAAAGTCCTCCAATGAAGCCAGTAATGGCAGGGTCTACTCCTTAAATAACTGCAAAGAAGGTTCCTGCAAGGAGGCCAGTGAGAGAAGAGGACCTGGGTGCAGAGGTAAGTCCTCCAGGACCATGGGATATTCTTGAGTCGACCAAAAGAAAACTGCTGATGGTAGGGAGTCAGAAGGGAGAGGAAGGTCCTGAGCCATCACGGGCATCAGAGAAGGTGAATTCGTTAGAGATATGGAGGACAGAGAGGTGATAGGGATAGAAGATTTTGTATGTGATAAAATCAAATCATCTACCGCATTAAGAAATGCATCTAAGACAACTTCAGTGGGAGAAGGTGACTCAAAGGAGGTACCTGAAGGTCAATGCTAATGCTCGAAGGGAAGGACCGGAGAGGTACTCAACAGAGAGTCATCGAAACCCAGGTCATCGCAACCAGAATGTATGTTGGGACAAGCGTTCCTTAGGTGGCCAACTGCATGGCAATAGCTGTATCTGAATGGAACATGGAAGTAGTCGAGCCTCTAGATCAATAGGTGCTCATTGCATAGTATTTCCACTTCTGCCGGAAATCCTCAAGAGATGTCCATTTTGATAAGAACCCTGGTGACCCTTTTGTCATAAGCAAGATGAAAATCAGTCTCTACGACAACGAACCGGCCGACAGTATTTCCTATGCCCTCCAGAATCTGCCTACTTCATAGAGGAAACAGGAGGTGAGGCAATAACACCCAGAGATGATGTTTAGAAATCCTTTCCCAGAGAGGGTCGAATTTAGAGTGCTAGTGCCCAAGAACCAGAGAACCCTTACCAATGCGGCAAATACCATCCATTTTTCGAGAACAGTGTTCCTCTTCCAGAAACACAAAAACAATCCACCCATTTGACAACAGGCTGATAGTAGGAATATAATCAAAGAGTGGCTTCCAGTGCTCCAAAGCCCACTCCACCCAGGAGGCTTTATTCATCCGGCAGTATTCCAGTCTCCCAACGAGAGCTCGAGTACAAAGGGAGGAGACACGCTTCATAAAGATGTCATGACCCAGAACATATTGAAAACGACCATCTTGGGCCTTAATACATTTGGAACGTCGCTTATGATGAAAACGAGGTAGAGCAGCCACGTCAGCCATGGAGGAAAGTCCCACAAGTCAACACAAAAGATACCAAACCCTAAACTGAAGACCCAGAACCGGAGATAACATAATCCCCCAGACGGAATCACCCAACACCGAGAGAAAATCCGATGAGGAGGAGCTCTAGGCCAAGAGAACCCAATAGGGCAGATGCTGAAACCCCCAAAAACCTAACTGGTGGGACGGTACCCAAGCCATGATCAAAGAACCACAGGAGCGGCCCAGGGGGCCACAGAATATCAACAGTCACAGAAGGAGACTAAAGAATGGGGTCACAAACACAGGAGAAGTGAGCCCCAAGAGAAACCCCCTGGGCGGAGCCCGAGGTCACCGAAAATGACAAGAGAAAAACCAAAGTCAACCCACAATGATAGAGAAGAGAACATGAGAAACCCGTGTTGGGGGAGACTTAATGAGAAAATTCAGTGCAAATCTCGGACCTAGAAAACAAAGAAAACAGGAACAAGTCAACCCATTACAAGCCGGAGGTGACAGTAGACAAAAATATAGAAATTAACGACAGAAAAACCATGCAGGGGTGGCGAAAGTCAGAAATCCACCAGAGCAGCCAAGATAGAGTGATTCCTTCCCACTTTTTTAAAAATCTTGGTTGGTACTAGTCCCCTAGTGAAGGGGAGGGATTCCAAGAGAGGCTACCAACTGGGTGAGACCACCCTGCACAACCAAACCCTAGCCGAGAGAACTCACAAGATACAGGGGCGAAAGAAATAGCCCACCCCAAAAGATGACAGATAGAAGCAAGGACCCGGCACCCAAGAACCCCATAGAGGTCACAGGAGAAGGAGAGAACTGCTCCATGGAAAGACCCGAGCACCAGAGCAGCATCCTGGCTGCATCAAAAGCCCAAAGCGGTCCATACTTGCAAGGGCGTTGTTGTTCAGTGAGAGTTTCTGGTCAGGTCCGATTCCAACTGGAATATAACCTTAACTTCAAAACCAAATATAGATGGTGAATACTCATAAGTCACAAGTTAAGTGGCACTAATAAGTTATGAGTTGTTCTCGCCTTATTCTAATTAAATAAGTTATCTCTCATAAACTTCCAGTTATATTAACTAGGAGTTATCCATGCATGAGCTTAGAGTTATCCATGCTTCACCTAAAACATAGATGCTTGTCTATCCCAAAATCTCAAATAAAAACACCTATTGTGTAATTAAAAAACTTAATTAAAATATTTGAATAAATCTAAGTTAGTTGTAAAAATTTCTTGAAACAATATATAAATTCAAAATCAATTAAATTTCTTTACCTAGTTTAATTACAATTTTATTAAAGAATAAAATTTATTATAATTAAATACAAACATCCACCCATCTTATTCCATGATCCACCATGCATAAATAAGAATCAAATCCTTAGTTTTTTTATTGCTTTATGCTAGTTTAAATAAAGTAAACACATACCTATGATTTAATCAACATTAAAAATAAATTGCATACAATAAGCTTATACTTTTTTTAAACTTTGTTTTTATGTGGTTATATTATATATTATGTTTTAAATTTGAAATAAATTGCATACAATAAGCTTATACTTTTTTAAACTTTGTTTTTATGTGGTTATATTATATATATTATGTTTTAAATTTGAAATATATATAATAAATAGTTTATAATAAGGAATGAATATTACTTTATCATTTACTTTTTTAATTTAAAAAATACATAATTTTATATGTATAAAATGTTTGTTTAAAAAAATATAATGCATAAAAATTGATATTATAAAATTCACAAATAGTAAACCGTCCAAATATAATATTTATATTTATATTCATATGCAATGTTTTGGGTAAAATTCCATGGGAAGAAAATTAAACATTTTGGAAAATTGGATTAAGTCAAACGCATGACATTGCATATATTGATTTAGAGATTTGTATATTAATATAGATTTCTAAAGATTGTTTTTATTGGTGTGAACTTTTTATAATGCATTCCATTGTACCATGATGTTATTTTAGAGATGCTTAAAGAAACATTTCTTGTAAATATATTTTAATTTACAATTTATTTATATTTATATATATTTTATTGGTGTAATTGCATTTCATTGTACCATATATATATATATAATTGGTGTGAATTTTTATAATACATCCCATGATGTTATTGATGTTTAAATTAAATATTTTTTAGAAAAAAATTAGATTATTAAAATATTAAAATATACAAAAATGATTATTAATTAAATAAAATGTTATGATAATGATGATAATGGTTAATGTTTCTTGAAACCAAATTCGTTTATCGGACCTAAAGAGAAGCCTCTAGAGCTTACTATAATTTTGAAAAGTTAAAAGGCTAAGAAGGTCAGGATTGCAACAAAGATTCTGAAACTGTGATCTAATGTGGGTCTACTCAGGGCACTTTAAGAGGAAGTGATTTATCCTCAATGTTCATATTCTCACAGAGTTGGCAGATCCTTTCCACCCATGGTGTTTTAGGAGCTACCAAACTACCTGTTTCACCATATAGCTCATGAGAGTTTGTTATGATCTTGGCTATATTAATTTTTTTCTTTGAACTAGTTAAAACAAAGAGATACTTTTGATCTTCTAGAGTAGGGTTGACGATCTCCTTATAATATCTTAACTTTCTTTTAGCCTCTAAATTTTTTTCACACCACATTTCTCCTTAAACTTACAAGTAACAATATTTTTAATGTTTATTAATTACGCCGTAAGGCGTTCAACAAGTGGGAGTCGACTCCCCGAGTTAATGCTGTTTTTTTTCTATCCGTCGATATTTTTCGTCTGACGATTCGAATAATCTCCATCATTGGATCAGGTTCGGTGCCAAGGTTTGGTGCACAGTAGTGGTTGAAGCATCAAATACAAAGGCAGTAGTCGCAGAGGTAGAGTCGGCCGACAGTGACAACATGGCCTAGGGGACCTCAACTTAACCATGGGTTAAGGTCCAATGAAAGATGAAGAAGTCGCAGGCCGGGGACTCCGGCTGTGTGAAGCAATAAGAACAGCGAGATGGGTTAAGGTCCAGTGAAAGATGAAGAAGTCGCAGGCCGAGAACTCCGGCTACGTGAAGCAACAAGAACAGCGAGAAGGAAGAAGTGGATGTCTGTCTTTTTTATGTTTTTGTTTTCTCAAATACTCAAATTTTGAATTGGGATTCCAATAGATCATTGGCTAGAGATGGCAGGAGAAGTGATGGGGGTGCCAGATTTGGAGATGGATTTGGTGGAAGGAGGAGGAGATGGGGGGATGTTGTGGTTGTGGAATCGTGCATGGAATTGGTGAACGAGATATCGGGTAATGGGGAATGCAGGAATTATCTGAAGAAGGAAGCCGCCAATCTGGTTAGAAGGCTCAAGTTATTGACACCCATGTTTGAAGAACTCAGGGAAATGAAGAACCCCCTTCCTCAGGAGAATATCCTGCAGGCCTTACACTCTCTACGCTCAGCTCTCAAACATGCCAGGGAGATCCTCAAGTTTGGCCATGATGGCAGCAAGCTGTTCATGGTACTGTAATTCCTTTGCCTTCAATTTTTGTTATTATTGAATTCCATCTTTAGAATTTTAGAATATAATCCATTCAGTCAGATTTAGATTCTTAGAACAAAATCATAATATGATTGATATTGTGCAATGGGTCGATGGGATTGAACCCATAACTTCTGCTGCTGGAATATGTGTCTTTTGATTGCAAGATATGTGGTTGGATTTGCTCTTCTTAAATCACCCTGTATATAGGGCTGGATGTGGGAATCCACTCTTGAGTCTCAAACTTTGGCTTTGATTGGGAGGCGACCATTACCCATGGAACCACTAGAGTATGAAAGACTCTGCCTCCTGGGGGGTGAGTAGAGGGGTTACCTAACCATGGCTGCATAGCCTTGTAGACTACAGGACACCATATGGCCCCAAACCACTCGATCTTGTGAGAGGAGGGGTAACCCCAGGCATTTCTGAAACACTGGCCACAGTAAACCGAAGAGAGGGCCCTTGTGAAGGGTATGAACTCTACACCAAATCACGTCTATTGGAACAACACGAGGGCACTGAGTCTGCCACTTGAGATGAGGTGATGGTTGTCTGGCCACCCTCTGCAACCCTAAGAAAAACATGCTAAACACACACAAAAAATGAGAGACTATAGGCATAGTAACAGTTGAAAACCTTGGCGAGGAGAAACCTTACCAGGTACACCATCTTGCAGAGCTCTTTAACTGTTCAATTAGTGAAATGAGAGAAGACAGGTCTAACAGGGTCTTCAAGGCAAGTTACCCACCGTCTTCCATAGTCCGAGTTTCGAACACGGCTGCTTCTCATGATCTCCGTTCTGGTTTTGCTTACGCTTTCTTCCAGTTCAGCCATGATCTCTATTCTGGTTCTGCTTACTCTTTCTTCAGTTCAGAGCGGTTGTACCAAGCCCAGCCACATCCAAGGGCAGACAGAGCAAGAGCGATGGCAATGGCAATGCCGGTGAAAATGGTGAGTCGAGTGGCATAAGTCCATACACCATTCTCAAAATGGTCAAAGCAGAGAAGGACCCCAAATGGGCGCTTAGAGTATTCAAGAAAGCCTATAGCGCAGCTGGTTACAGACCCATTCTTCCCCTCTATGATAAACTTATCAAAGGATTTATGGAGGAAGGACACATGCATGCAGGAAACGTGGCATTTTTATGTGATCCCAGCGAAGGAAAGAGGACCGGGTAAACCCTCAACCTCTGTGTACGTGATATTGGCCCCCTTTTTTTTCTCGTAACGTGGTGAGAAGGTGGATTGGGACACTAGGAAATGAGGGGTGAACCGTGGTCTCTCGATATACGGGCTATGCTACCAACTATGCAGTGCTTCCTATGCCTTTAAAGCCATGAAGGACCCGCCAGGAGAGGAGGTCGTTGCCACAGGGAGGGGCCAACTCAAAGGGGCTACAGGTCACAGGGACTAATAAAATGGGAAGGGGAAGAGGCCGGTTCCTCATGTGCCTAATAAGTCGAGGCAATCTCGATTGAATCCAATTCAAGTTCTTTCCTACTATTTCTTTTTTTTTAGAAATATCACTCGATAAAAGGGGAGCATAAGCAAGTTCTTTATAAAGCCAGGAAGCAGACCCATACCTCTCACCGACCGTGGGAATGAAGAGGAAGGGTTCAATAAGAGGAGAGCGAACTCAAGTGAGTCCTTTTTATAGTACTCCACGAATAACCCATATAGATGCCATCAGTGCCCTTGAACTTACTACCCTACTCAGAGAACCCTCACTAGAACACCCCTCTTAGGCATTCTTGTCTATTAGGCAGTCTTCTTATTAGCTTCGAGAGAAGTTACCTTCATTTCCTTTGCATAGTTATATATATATAAACTTTGAAGTTATAATTAAATATTGTTATATATAAACTTGATATTAATAAGTTAATTGATTTTTTTTAGCAGTTTCTTAAATTGAGGTAGTTTTTATAAAATGTAATGGTTAATAAAACAAACTATGATTTTTTTATTACTGCAAAAGTATAAAAATACATTTTTTACAATGATGTAAGTTTATAGAAATTTGTTAAAACTTGATATCTCACATTGTCTCCTCATGTTTCCATATGCCGATGTGAAATGATCGATGGCTCTCGC
Organism: Pseudotsuga menziesii; assembly: GCA_001517045.1. Classification (NCBI taxonomy): domain Eukaryota; kingdom Viridiplantae; phylum Streptophyta; class Pinopsida; order Pinales; family Pinaceae; genus Pseudotsuga; species Pseudotsuga menziesii. The sequence continues at coordinate 33,710 of LPNX010274115.1, forward strand.
TTTTCATGAGCGTTTAGATTATGGTCTTAGCATCAAATGTTTCCATGGTTACACCCAATAGGTGGACAAAACACAAGCCTTCTTTTTCATCATAACCATAGAGTGCATGTTGAATTATAACGGAAAATCACTTACTTCACCTTTGACTGCAAGCAAATTTTATCAAAATCAATTATCCTAATTTGTGCAAAGTTAATCTTGAAATAATATTTTACTCCCTAAACTTTATCAATAATGAATTATTTTTATTTATTTAGCAGATAGATCCATAAAAATTTTGCATCTACAATGAACTACAAAAACTAACAATTCATTGTCATTTCCGTGAGAGGAAAATAATTTTCATGATTACTTTTGAAATTCCGATAATGTAATGCCCAATTATGTGAAGAATATAATGTTTTAAATTTTTGTATTAACCATAAGATTTTATTTACTAAAAGTTGTGGTTTAACACTTCAACTTGTCTTTCTTGTTGTATATGTCCACATCTCCTTGCTTAGCTTACAACACGGCGTTCTTTTATTGGACCCCTAGGTACAATTGCTAGTATTTTGCAATACAACATTTTCCTCGATCTCCCAAAGGTTTAACCACACCCCTGGTATCTTTATATCAACCTCCCTTGAGCTTTAGGTTGTTTTGGTTGGAATTTAAAGCTAGCTTAGGAAGTCTATGGTCTCCCATGTTATTGATTTTGTGCTTGTACAAATAGGGGAAAGACCCACTTCTATAATGAGAATAGGGTAGGGTGTATTGCTTTTAATTTGAGGTTATATGTTATATAACCCTTCTCTCTAGAGAAGCTACAACCCCAAACATTAAGAAATTATGATTATAATATTTGCATTAATAGTAGATGTATTGGTTTTAATTTGAGGTTATACGTTATATAACTCTTCTGGATTTACTCAATCTTTTTCGAAAACTCTCTAAAAAAACTGCAACCTCAAACATTAAAAAATTATGATTATAATATTTGTATTAATAATATTAATTTAATTTTTTTTTACAACAATATTACCAATTCAATATGTCAAATTTAATTAACTCATTTGATTAAGAAGGGAAGGAAAACTACCTCATTCAAACCCTTTAAAGATAAACTAGTTGAAAAAAAAACACCCACAAATCCAACCAATTTAACCCAATTTCACAATTTTGAAAAATGCACCGACCCTGATCCCAATTTACCTTTTTTTTAAGAACCAAAAAACATTTACCTTTTTTAAAAGCCAAAAAAACATTTACCAATTAGTCAATGAGAAACCTTTTTTAACAACCGAAAAAAACATTTACCAATTCAAGTTGCCTTTCCAAAATAATCAACAGCATGGTGGACCAGAACACCGACAGAGACCGCGGGGTGGAATTTGAAACTAGAAACCCACTAGTCCCTAGACCAAGGCCCTATACTAATAACAGAGGTGGAGGGGAAGACGAGCTGCGGGGACGACAAGCAGCGGCGCTGCTTTATGCATTGTGAGACCAAAGGCTTCCGCCATATCCAGCTTCTCTGGTAACTGGTTATCGGGGAGACGAAAGTCGAAGGAGTGAAGTAAGCTTGCGAGCATCAGCTGCACCATTCGGTTGGCCATGCTCATACCCGCACAGATCCGTCTGCCTGCACCGAATGGTATTACTTCGAAATTGCTCCCCCTAACATCAACATTGCTGCCAACAAACCTGTTCGGGTCGAATTCCAGCGGCCTCTCCCACACCTCCGGGTCGCGCTGCATACCCCACACGTTCACCATGAGTCGGGCGTTCTTGGGAATGTAATACCCCTCTATCTCGCAGGCCTCCACTGCTGTCCGAGGCAGGAGCAGGGGACTCGCCGGGTGCAGCCTGAACGTCTCCTTCACCACCGCATGTAAGTATGGAAGTTTTTGGAGGTCCGATTCCTTCACCCTTCTCTGCTGCCCTCTCATCGCAGACTCTATTTCCTGCTGGCATCTCCTCATTATCTCCGGGTGGCGTATGAGCTCTGCCATTGCCCATTCCACTGTGCTCGAAGATGAATCCGTTCCTGCTGTGAACAGAGTCTGCCCATGGATAAATTGCAAGTAAAATATAAACATCCCTCAGAAAATAATATGCAACTTTCCCCTTAGCAGATTCTACTTACAGAAAACATCAAAATCTCAGAAGAAAAACCAACGAAAACAAACATTAAATCTGACCAAACAATTAGAAGGGGAGATTGTTTAATTTACTGACAAGCAAAAGGGCTTTCATATCGATATCCGTGAGCTTCCCTCCTTCGCCATCTACATCATTTCTGAGAGCCCAGAGCATACTCAGAAAATCGGCCCTTCCTCCTCTATCACACGGCTCAGTCTCGTGCTCCTTTATTATCTTACTTAAGAACTCATCGAACCTGTTGTGCAGCTTCTTCATCTTGCTCCGCAGACCCTGCAGATCTATCCAAGCCAAAGAAGGCACCAAGTCGCCAATAATAAACCTCCCGGCCAATTCCATTTGCTCCGAGACCATTCCCCTGAATTCGCTCGCCGTCGACCCCTGGGAATCGAACACGCGCTTGCTCAATATAACCTGCCCGAGAACGTTGGCAGTGCAGATGTTGAGCAGGTCCCCGAGGTTGACAACCTTTCCTTGCCGTTCATGGTCCCGAATCGTCTGCAGCAGCATCCCGACCTCTGTCTCCCGCACGGGTTGCATGTCGTCGAGGGCCTTGCCGGCAAAGAGATGAATATTACAGACCTTCCGCAGCATTCTCCAGTAGGGGCCGTACGGAGCCATGACGAGGCCTTTGGAGTCGTAGCCAATGTATCTGGTGGCTGAGTTTAATGGCCGGCTGGAGAAATTGAGATCGTTCGTTTTGAGGCAGGCCTCGGCGATCTTGGGCGACGAGACGACCACGGTGTCGGTCGTCCCGAGCTTCAAATACATGATCGGACCGTATTTCTTCGATAGCTGATAGAGTGAGTGATGGGGCATGCTGCCCAAAAGTGGAAGGCTGCCGATCAGAGGCCATCCATTCGGACCCGGGGGAAGCCGAAGCCGTTTTGTCAGACTCTGTTTCACCACACAAATCAAACCGATCGTCAGGAGGATCAGACTCAGCGCTTGGCCGAGGCTCAGGCTTGCAACACAACTCTGCAACAAACCAGACGATGAATCCATGTCTGCTTAACCTCTAATTTGATTTAGTTGTTGGAGTATGGTCGCACTTGCCCGTAAATAGGTGGGCATTCTGCGGGACCCGGGTCGTCAATGCGGGCCGCCCACGTGCTAGTTGTGTTCTAGCTAACACACGAGCGGCAGTACTGAACGGTCTTGCGCGGCGAAAAATATTTTACATGTTAGGCCATATTTAATGCGATGTGGTGGCTGCTGTGTTGTGTGGGTTATTGGATCTTGAATAGGTTGAGATTTAATGGTTTATATTGTTAGATAGTCGTATTAAATGCCGTATAAAACGTAGAATATTTTTTTTTTGGCCCAGAAGGTAGGCAAAAATTATTGGTTTGTGAATAATTTATACTATATAGTTTGTATCTGGAGCACATAGATGTGGAGAAAGCCATTACCCCATAATTTGCACTGATGTCAGAGTAGATAGCTTACTCCATTAGCTATCTCCGTCCAGAAAAGACCCAATCCAACTAAAAAGCACATTACAAAAAAAACTGCCATGTTTTTCTACAAGGAAGACTTTAACCAAAATCACTGATGATCAGTTGCCCTATCTTCAATTAGAGGAACGTTTTCACCATCGTTGACAGGGATGACTGTCCAAAAACTAAAAATGCCAATATAAATTTCCACCAGGTCAGTGAAGTGTAATCTTCAAGATAATTCAAAAACTGAAGTGAGTCACCGCAGAAATATCAATGATCAAGTATAATCTTGATATTCTTTGATGTGCAACCTATCCGGATCAAGTATAATCCCAGCTTTAGAAAGGGGAATCGACGTCTTTGTTCAGCTCTCTGCAAATATGAGTGAAAGAGATATGAGGAAAAAGAGACAAAGTTATGGAATGGAAGACACTTTGGATTTTTTTTTATTCTTCATATTCTTGTACTTAAGCAAATTCAAGTGTGAGTTGTCCATGCCTAGCTACATGTTATCACGGACATAATTCAAGTGTGAGTTATCCATGTCTAGCTACATGTTATCAAGGACATTCGTTTAGTTATCTGCCATGAATTGTTGGCTATTCATTCTTCAGCTATGGGTTATCAAAGCATTGCTACAAGGTATCCATTCATAAGCTAACTATTAATAATTTTTTATATTCTTTTTTTTTATAATTGTTTATTTCGAATTTTGAACGCCTGCCATAAAACCAATCTCTACAATACACCTGACTTATCATCCTTATATATTACAATATATATTATATATGATAATAAATTACTTTACGAAAACGTATACCTATACCACCTACTGTATAATTAGTTATTAATAAATATATAAATAGTTACGAAACAATCAATTAAGAATTTCCAGTAACCCAGATTTGACTCCAAACTTAGAATTGGAAATATATTACTGATTTAAAAGAAAAAAAAATTGAAATAAGTGAAAACAAAACCTTAGAATATTGAAATATTTTAGTTATACGAACTTTATGTAGTCGTTAGATTTACTTTGATAACCTCTATGCATTTGCTAACACAGCCGCCGTTGGTCATTATCAAGATTCATGGATGTTAATAGCTGGCTTTGTTGGACTTAAAAAAGTTCGGAGAGGAAAAATTGAGTTGGCTTGTTTGGGATCTTATCAATATATGATTTATGTCGGTGTAGATATTGCTTTCAAGCATAGTAAAGAAGTTGTTGGTTAGGGTTTCTTAGGTAGGCAGGTGTTGTTTGTTAGATTTTTTTTTTATAATAAAAAACAGCGTGAGAGGAGAGGGCTTCGCTCTCGCTCTATCAATAAGCACGAAGGGGCCTAGCTAGCTGTAGCTGCCGTTATGAAACTAAAAAAAACTCAATATTCAAGAAAACATATTCCTTACAGCATTTCTAAGTTGAACTTACCACCACTTATTGGAGTGGTTTGGTAGTGGAGTCTCTAGTTTAAAATTTATGATTATATGTATATGATATTTATCAGATTGGTTTGGTAGTGGAGTCTTTAGTTTAAAATTTATAATTATATGTATATGATATTTATGATATTTATGGGAGTGTTAGAATTTATAATAATGAAAAAAAAAGTTGTTTGTTCATAAAAAAATTGAGGTTAGTTTTAAAGAAGTATTTTCAATGGAGTTTTAAGAAATTATGAAGAACTATGAAGTCTTCACTTAGTGAAACTATGTTATAGGTTTAAATATGGAGGGGCAAAGTATGCACACTTAAGCAAAGGGGGCCCCTTATCTCACAAACAAGGTAGCTTGATACACCAACTTAGTGTCTAATAAATTAAGATTAAGATTACTATTACTATTATTATTATTATTGTACTTGTGTTCATGGGATATTCTTTTACTAAATAATAGATATCCCTTTTATACCTCCATATTGTACATCTCCTAGTATTTATAAATCTCCTATACCATACATCCCCAATACCGACTATATCTCAACTTTATTTTTATAATTTAAAAACTATATTTTATATTGCATAATTAAAAACCCCCTCTTTATGAATGAATCTAATAAAATAAAATATTAGTCAAGAAGTTGAAGCCCTAATGTAGACAATCAACCTCCTCATAAGAGTTAAATGCCTGAGTAAATGCTTTGATTCCTAGAAACTTTTCTTAATCATTGAAATTTCTTACAAAATTATCTAAAATTTCCTCTCATTTCCAAGATTGTGTGAAGGCACGGAGTAGTAATTGGAATAGAAGCAAGAAGTGAGAGGAGTCATTGGAATATGAGAAGCAAGAGGGTGTAAGTTTGGATTCTTTAATGTTGCAACAAAGTGCTATTTGTTTTTTTTTTGCACATAAGTCATTTTGAAAGGCAAACTTTTATCTTCTTTAAAACTGAATTATGATTAAGGGTAGATTCTCAATTTAGAGGGAGATTCAAAGATGAAAGGTTTGGATGATGACAATCTCTATTGGAAGATATTTAATAGTATAAAAGCGCCAAATGCAGTGGGTGGTATCGAGTCAAGGTTATTCTCTAGCTTGCAAGTAATGATTGTACAGCGAGTAGTAATTTCAACTAAGTGTGTGAAGGTCAAATTTATACCACTCAATCTTTTCACGTCTCGAACTAGAAACACTGCAAATTTAAATATATGAGAGAGGGATTTTGTCATGATTACTCTAATTGCACCGAGAGTAGCAAAGTGATTACAACCTAGTATGGGAGAGATGTGTAACGTTACAAGTAATGAACTAACGTTATGTGCACTGAGAGTAGTGAGGTGCTTACAATCCAATATGGGGGAGATGTATAACATTACGTGACGTTATGTACCAAAAATAAATTTTTTTATTTTTTATTTTTTTATATCGGCTTATAAAATAAATAAATAAATCCGAATAAAAAATAATTAAAAAAATTCTATATTTGTTAAAAAAATGTAAATCCAAATAAAATGTCATTAAAAAGACATCACCTTAAGAAAATTGGATGCCTCTCAATGCTTGATAGATCTATGTTCACGATAGATCTATGCTGATATATTTATACTAAAAAATTTCTATATATTAAAATATTTACCTTATATTACAATATGGAGAATTTCTATATATCTTAAAATGGCTATATATATTTGTGTGTGGGGTTTTATTAACATGACGTGACATTTATGGGAAGGCACCTCTACTTACTTTTTGATGAATCCAAAACCACTTGTCTGTGTAATATAATTTTTCCTTTAATTTTTTTTTTGGGGTCAATTAGACATTTCAGATGATTCCTTCTTATGCTTTTGTGCATTTTAATAAAAATAAAATTATAAAACTTTATTTTTATGAAAACAAAATTGTAATCTCGTTAATATTTGTTGATAATGGTCATGTAAGGTTTATAAATACTTTTTATATAGTGGTGATTAGTGTATGAATTTGAATGTTTTATTTTAGTGTCTTTATCCCAAGTATGCTTCTAATCCAAAATAACATTTTGTACACAATTAAGGCTAGCTTTTTCATGCTTTAAGTTATGGGGTCATTTATGGAATATTCCAAATAATTGTGTAGCTCTTTTCTGCTTTAAGTTACTGGGTTCATTCATGGAATATTCCAAAATGTCCCACTAGTAGGAAAATTTTTTTAGGACCTCCCCCTCTTACCACCCAAGAGGACTTCCATAGCCATGCACCCTTACATATGAAGAAACTCATGCTCAACATTGAAGTTCATTTAGTCCTATCCATTTTGTGGGACATATGTGGGTGAGCATGCTTATTCATCAAGTGTTTGTCCTCTTTCCTCCTCCAAGGATTCTTGAAACCCCTACGATGTCTACTGTTACCTTTATTGGGCTTACTTTACGCCTCCCTATTTTGTACCATACCCCACCAAACCCCACCCCACCCCCCATATAGTGTTAACTTCCACTCAACCAATTTGTACTTATCATGCCTCACCACCTATGGCTATAAAGGTAGCCACCCCTTCCACCTAGGTTAATGTTGGCGTTTCCTCCTTCAACTTAGGTTCAAACCCTTGGTTGTCTGTCAACAAAGCCCAAGATATCGGCTCGATAGAGAAAGGCTCAGTTGGCAGCACCTGCGACACAGATGCAGTCTCACTCAGAGATATCTATATGGGTAACTGTTAGAACTAGGTTTTTGCAGTTGTGTGGGGAATTCCTCTTCCTCTACACCTCACTAGATTACACCTTACTATCTTACACCTTACTAGCTTTCTTGACCGAAGCTGGGGTGTGTGTTTCTTATTCTTATTCTGATCATTCAAGATATTACTCTACTTATCCGTCGACAAAGATTACAACAATGATATAAAGCAACAATGATATAAAGCTTTAACACAGATTCTATCTATCAACAGTGTGACACATGCATCTAAGAACTCATTCATAACCAAATGCTAGTCAATATATTCAAATATACTTATTCACATCATACATTCATTCAACATAGACGTATTCATCAAATACACATTGAGACAACATTTAACGTGGAAACCTGTATGGGAAAAACCACAAAGGTGCTCTTCATCTGACATGATAAATATATAACATCTTCGTTTGCGCACTTAACTTGTACACTATGTTATAGATCTTCTCTACAATCTATACAGACTTCTCTCCTCTCATGCTCTCTAGTCTTAGGTCTCTGAAGTTTTCCTCTCCTTCACTCCACTGTCGATCCGCACACAGCCTGGATTGACTCTCTTGTCTATAACTCTACAACTCTTCTAAGACAAAATATGACAGAGACCTAGAGACCAACCCGCACACAACTTGGGTTCTCTCTTCTATAGGCTCTTAGATGTCATAATCAATTGACTCTATTCTATTAGTCGATAGGCTATCATTCCTATTTTTCTACATTAAGTTATACTGACAGTAGGCACTATCGACCCAAAATTACAAAGATGCTTTATTCCCAAAGCATGCACTATTCTAATTGGATTCTTACTCATGAGCATTGAGTTGTCCTTTTCAACCTATGTACTCTTCTTCTACAGTGGTTCCTTCTATCGTGGTTATCCTCTTTGGCTGCTGACTCTTCTCTTTTGTTGCAGACTCTTCTCTCACGGTTGCTTCTGCCGCAACTCTTCTTCCTCGGTTGTAGATTCCCTTTTCGTGCGACCAAACTCTTCATATTCTTGAAAAGAATTTTGGCCGAATCTTGCCTATCTTTTCCTAGGGCCAATAGGCCCCCAACACTCACTTATGGCTAGTCCCGATCCACCCTAGTATGAAAATTATGTTGTGACGACCTTACTTTGAAAATACTGGAATATTTTCACTATCTGCGTGGTCTCCTCCCATACTTTTGCTTCCTTCTTCTTCAAATTCAGCACAAGGTTGGAACTGATGTGTTTCGACGTTGTAAGTATGGCTGACTCTACTGCTTGTCGCACTTTTTGGTGTATAGGTTGAATAATGCATGTAACTCTTTCTGCCTCTACTTGTAATTATGTGACCATGTGAGCGCGCTTTTGTTGTTGTGTTTGCAATGTTGTGACTTGTTGCTATACTTTTTTCATCTTGGAAGCCTTATCCATTTTATCTACTAAGGGTAGTTTCTTCATCTCATTCTTCATCTGGGTCACCTCTATCTGTATAATGTGCATCTGCTCTATGACTTTCTCTAATTCTTCATAGTCTATCAACGCTTCCCACGTATGAGAAACTTGCTCGACTACTTTGTCCCACAGTACCTCTGCCTCTTCGATCTTCTTCACAGCCTCTGGTGTTACTTTCCTACTTTCTTCCGGTTTTGAAAGTTTACTTGTTTAGAATATTAGGACTGGCGAGAGAAAAGTTCGTCAACATCACCATATATATCTTGAGATTATTGTAAATTACATTGACATAACCAATATATCTTGTGCTTTTTTTAAAGATGAAGGCGACATCGTAGGCTCTTGTCGTTATTTACCGTTATTTGAACTCTTTTTTTTTTTGGAACGACTACTTTTACCAATGGATACTTTGCATTTCGTCAGTTTTGTTCCTCGATGCATCAGGTGGTTTAGGAGGTATATTGTCTGGTAGCCTGATTTGAACCACAACTTCTTCGTCTCCCAACAGTGGTGTTGCTAATTTCTTATGACTACTAGACCCTTTCCTCTTCGATGTGTTAGGTGGCTCTAGTCGTAACCTTACATCAGAGATGAATGGAATATGTTCAGCTTCTTCTGCAACCATGACCTGTGGTGGAACATATTCGTCAGTGTCTTCCATAATGAGTGTGGGTGATGCGGTCACGACACTGGATTCTGCAAGTGTGCTTTGTACTGGAAATGGAAATAACAATACTCAGTGAAAAACTAACTTCATCTCTTGTAGCTGCAAAGGGAAATCTCTCACTCGAATGCAACAAAATGAACTAAAACTTGGGCGTGAAGGTGATAACATCTACTTAATCAATCAGTTAGTCCTTCACACGTGTGGGAAATGAATGGAAAGGTGGTAGCGATATTCATCACATGGGCAGATCATCTGAATAATCATAAAAATCGTCATTCACCTTTCACATCAGTGGTAGTTATAGTGCAATAATGATGAAAGTGATAAAAAAGCACACCATCAAAAGCGCTCGCATTTTTGAATTAATTACGACCAAATTTCAACTATGCAATGCAATTTCATATTGTGACACCTCTTCTTCTTCTGCGATCTATATTCAACTTTCAACATTTTCCTTTTATTGCAACAACGGAATTGTCTTCGCCACCCTTTTTTCATTTGCAACAGACAGATAGTTTGTGACACATTTTCCTTTCGAAATACTAGTTTCCTATGATCAAATTAAAACAAAATTACTCAAGAGGTTTTGCCTTTTTTCTTTTCTTTTTTAAGTCATCCAAATCATGTCTATCCTGGTAGGGCTTTAGGCGACTTTTGTTCACCAATCCTTTGATAGGTGTTCCATCTAACTTCTATAGTTGCATTGCACCTCCATCAATAATATGAATTACAATATATGGTCCTAGCCAGTGTATTTTCATCTTGCCCATATTCTTTAAACATTTGCTATCATATAGAAGAACAAGTTTTCTGAATTCAAATCACTTATTTTTGATGTGGCGATCATTCCATACTTTCTGTCATTCCTTCTCAACATTTTGATGATAACCTGCAACAAAACATTCCTCTTCCAATTGTATCGTTTGCGACAGCCTTTCCTTGACAACATCAACATTTTTCATCTATGTAATTGCAACAATCCTTAAACTGGGTACAATATAATCCATTGGCATCATAACCTCTTGTCCATACACCAGGCGAAATGTAGTTTAGCTAGTCAACTTCTTAGAAGTCGTGCAATATGCCCACTAAACTATAGGGATTTTATGGTCCCAATAGTCTCTTTGAACATTGCAAATATTTGTCAACACATTCTCCAATATATTGTTGAATGTTTCGACAACACCATTCTCTTGAGGGTGATATGGCGTTGTCTTTCTATGTTGGATCTGGAATTCTTTGGTTAATTCTTCAATCAATTGATTGACAAACTATGTACCTTGGTCACTTATCAAAATCTTCGGGCATCTGAATCGAGTCACAACATTGTCGAACAGGAACTTTGTAGTAGTCGCATAAGTACAATCCTTCACTGGTGTGGCTTTAGCCCATCTGGTTAATTAATCGGTTGTAGCGATAATATAGCTTGCACTTGTTTTCTTCCCTATTGAATTAATAGGTCCCACAAAATAAACAACCCATTTTCCAAATGCATGCAAATTTACTTGAGGTACTAGTGGAATTTCATCTCATCTTTGACAACTTTTCGGTTCTTTGACAAACATCACAACTGCGGGAGTATTAACGAGCATTCGCATGCATGGTGGGCCACCACAATCCTGCTTGCAATATATTTCACACTATAGCTTTTCCAGCATAATGGCCTCCCGTGACACCAACATGTGATTCATTGAGTATCATTGGCCCTCGTGTTCCAAAACATAGCGACAAATAATCTCATTAGGAAATGATTTTATATAATTGTCCAGTGATTAATTGGAAATCTACAACTCACACAAATAACTATTTCTTCTATGCAGTAGTAAATTCAATTGGGGCATAGCCCGTACTAAAAAATTGTATGATGTGTTGATAATGATCATCAAACATTGTTATTGCAAATAATTGTGTGTCAGGGAGACTATCATCAATATTACCAGGTTCTTCACCACTCTCAATCCTCAAGACATGGTCTGGAATTGAATTCATTCAACCCAGTTTAACAATGAATTCAAAGTCAAATTCCTAAAAAAGGAGAATCCATCGGTAGATATTCCCCCCCAAACTGGCTTATTGACCAGATATTTCAATGTTGAGTGATTTGTGTACATTTTGAAATGTCCACCCAACAAGTAGTGTCAAAATTTCTACAGAGAATATACCATATCTAGTCCCTCTCTTTCTGTCGTGGTATAGTTCTTCCATGTTGCTGATAACTTCCTACTAGTGAAGGCAATAGAATGATTAATCGACCCTTCGCCAAGTTGTTCTAGTACCATGCCGAGCGTGAGAGATGACACATTGACATGTACATGAATTTTTTTTCCATTCTCAAAATACAAGTACAGGCATTATAACCATCTTATTCTTTAATGTGTTTCTTGGCAATTTTCCATCCAGTGGAACTTAACATCTTTCTTCAATAACTTCTCCATCGGAGTCGTCACCTCCACGTATCCTTTGTAAATTCTCGATAGTATCTTGTATTTCCCAATTTTTTTCTCGGTTGCTTCACTGTGGCGTGGTGGTAGGTCAAGGATATTCACAATTTAGCAGGGCCGACCAAGATTGCATCACGAAAAAACACATGGCCAAACATAATAGGAAAAAGTATGGTATTTTGGTATTTATGGTGGTAGGTGGTATATGAAATGAGAGATATGAGGTATTTTCAAAAGATTTAATAGGAAAAAGTATCATGAAACCCATGTCAATGTTATTAGAATTATAAAAAATAAAGTTAAAGAGTGTGAAGATAAAGACACATAAAATTGAGAAAAGGGAATAATCATTTCAAAAAATAGAGAAGTAAGGAGTTGCATGAAAAAAATCAGTTAAACTGGAATTTTTAAAATTATTTGTTTTATATAAAATCTTCGTAAATAAAATGTTTATGGTTAAAAGCTCTATCCTCTTAACATGAATGTTACGATCCTCAAATTTTAAAATGAATGCTTCAGACTTTCAAATTTAATTTAACTAAGGGTAAGTGTAAGCTAGTGATATGATCTTTTCTGATATGTTAGATGCAATATAATTCTGAAAAATAGGGATCATTTCAATTGCATGGATATTTTGAGATACATGCACAATGAATTTTGATTTTCGCAAGAATATGAAATGTAGGAAATTGAATAACGTTTTAGAATAATTAATTTTTATATATTTAAAGTTTTTACAAATATATGAATTTTGATTTTTACTAACTTTGTCATTGTAATTTTTTTGAAGAGTATTTAAGGTATATGCACGTGTTGGTGCACAATTTTAGTACCTAAATGATGGAAACAATATATAAGGTATAGACTCCAACAACAAGCCTAGGAAATGAGATTTGAGCTAAGTATATTACCTAAATTCATTGGATAATCAGATATCTTGTGGGAGGCCAATGCCCACATAGACACTTCGAAGAATGTAATTGTAGGAGGACATGGGAAAGATCCCCTTGTGTTGGTGAAAATATAAATGATTTATGGATTTCATTTAAAATATGTTTTTGAAGTGCATCGATATTTTTCCATTTTTTAGGACTGTGTAATATATTTTTGAAATTATTAAAGTGAGTGAACCACTTTTGAAGGTCTCATCATAATGAAAATGATTCTTTTTAGGCATGTAGAGGTTAATCTCTAGTAGTGCACTATAATCGCCTCTGATATTTGACACCAACCATACATGGATTCATCTACAAGTATCAACATATACATTGAAGACTGCACCAAACTACAATGACTACAATTGAAGGAGTGGGGAGGTAATACAAGATAACACTCAGCTGTTTACTTCCAGAAATACATTATCACACTTGTCAACAACTTGCATTTGACATAGTCCTACAACATTCACAAGTACAACAAATTAAGGATTCATTGAGGATGATCATCCAAGGAACCGCATGCACAATTAAATCCTACCTTATAAACACCATAAAAAAAACACTATATTCTTAAGCAACCTTTGGTCATATCTCACTACTTTCCTTTCCCCAACTGGAATTGCATCTTTTAACATAAATGCAATCACTATACATGTAGGGCTCTAGATTCCTGTAAACGACATGAATCCTTTATAGAGATAGCCCCTATCATTGTTCCAAAAAGAGATTAAACATATTCAATACATTCTCATTGATGAGATGAGATTCATAGGACCTAAATTATTTTTTCAAATTGAGAGTCATTGCGTGAGTGTTTTCCAGAACAAAAAAATTGCTCATTTGATAACTCATCAATAATTCTTGTTCGAAATTTGGGCAAACTCTAACCTATGATGGAAAAACCTTTATATGCCGGAGCAACTCTTGGGAAGTGTTTGTGGACATATTTTATCACTATCATCATTTTGGACACAACCTTCCATCGGAGCACTAATGCCACCTAAATTCGTTTTCTTCAGCTATTAACAAACATCCATAATGCTACACCAACCATGGAAGACTCGACCCTCCTCTAGTCTAGGACTAATAGAACTTGTCAATAGACGATCGTTCAAAATTTAACACAATAATCCATATTTGCAACAAACATTATCACAAACAATAATAACAAGTACATGCTCCAAGCATTGGTTATTCCTATTGCACGATCTTTCACAGATTTTACCAATGGTTCATATGCACAACGAGATGATGACCATCTACTAGAAAAAGAAATATTAGTATGTGCGAGGCACCGATTAATGTTATCTTGTAATTTATGGGTCCAAGCAAGACTAGTAAATGGTGCACTCAGAGTGGTCATGCAAATTGTATACACACCTAGATCTAGCCCTCAGTAAGTTTCAAACCTATGTTGTCGTGGAATTTGATAAATACATTGGCCCTCCATGGGACCAATCTTAACCAAATCAAATACCCTTTCCACCCATAAATTGAAGTAACAATGAGCAAATCCTCATCAAGGTGGCCTGGGCATTGACAATCCATAAATCCCAAGGATTGACATTAACAAGGTCAACCATTGACATTGGTAACACTAAACATCAAGGCATGACCTTCTGTATATGCGCATTTACGGAAGGCAGAAATGCACATTGACGAAATTTCTCTTCCATAAATGTGCATATAAAAAAGGGAAGATGCGCATTTACGAAAGCGAGCTTCCATATATGCACATTTTTCTTTCCGTATCTGCGCATATATGGAAGGAAAAATGCGGATATACGAAAGCTCTTTTCCATATATGCGCATTTTTCCTTCCATATATGCGCATTTATGGAAGCCAAAATGTGCATATACGGAAGCGAGATTACGTATATGTGCATTTTTCCTTTTGTATATGTGCAATTACAGAAGGTAGAAATGCGCATTTATGGAATCTCTCTTTCGTATATGTGCATTTTTCCTTTCATAAATGCGCATATACAGAAGGAAAAATGCACATATAATTTATGCCTTCTGTAAATGTGCATATACGAAAGAGAGCTTCGGCATATGCACATTTTGTCTTCTGTATATGTGCATTTACAGAAGGAAAAATGCGCATATACGGAAGCTCTCTTTTTTATATGCGCATTTCTACCTTCTGTAAATGTGCATTTATGAAATGCAAAATGTGCATATATGGAAGCTCTCTTTCGTATATGCACATTTTTCCTTCCGTTCCGTATATGCGCATATACGGAAGGAAAAATGCGCATATATGGAAGCTCTCTTCCATAAATGTGCGTCTTTCTTTCTTTATATGCGCATTTACAGAAGGTAGAAATCCACATTTACGAAAGCTCTCTTTCGTATATGCACATTTTGCCTTCCGTATATGCACATATAATTTTTGCCTTCCATAAATGCACATATACAGAAGGAAAAATACACATTTACGGAATCCTGCTTTTGAATATGCGCATTTCTGCCTTCTCTATATGCACATTTATAGATGGCAAAATGCGCATATACAGATGGAAAAATCCGCATATACAAAAGCTCGCTTCCGTATATGCACATTTATGCCTTTTGTAAATTCACATATACAGATGGCAAACTTCGCATATATGGAACTCGCATATAATTTCTTCCTTCGTTATATGTGCATATACGGAAAGCAAAATGTGCATATACTGAAGAGAGCTTCCTTATATGCACATTTTCCTTTCGTAAATGCACATTTATGGAAGGAAGAAATGCAAATATATGGAAGAGAGCTCCTATATATGTGCATTTTTTCTTCTGTAAATGTGCATATACAGAAGACAAAATGCGCATATATGGAAGCTCTCTTTCGTATATGCAAATTTATGGAAGGAAGCAATTATATGCCCATTTTTCCTTCTTTATATGTGTATTTACGGAAGGAAAAATGCGCATATATGAAAGAGAGCTTCCATAAATGTGCATTTCTTCCTTTTGTAAATGTGCATATATAGAAGGAAAAATGCACATATACGAAATCTCACTACCTTATATGCGCATTTTGGCTTCCGTAAATGCGAATATATGGAAGGGAAAATGCGCATATACGGAAGAGAGCTTTCGTATATCTGCATTTTTCCTTCCGTATATGCGCATATACAGAAGGAAAAATGTGCATATATGGAAGCTTTCTTTTGTAAATGCACATCTTTCCTTCTTTATATGCGCATTTACATAAGAGAGATTCCGTAAATGCGCATATATAGGAGTTCATGTCTTGATGTTTAGTGTTACCAATGTCAATAGTTGGCTTTGTTAATATAAATCCTTGGGATTTATGGATGGTCAATGCCCAAGCCACCTTGAGGGGGGATTTTCTTCTTCTTACTTCGATTTATGGGTGGAATGGGTATGTGATTTGGTTGATATTGGTCCCATGGAGGCCAATGTATTTATCAAATTCCATGACAACATAGGTTGGCAACTTAGGAGGGCTAGATCTAGGTGTGTATACAATTTGCATGACCACTCCGAGTGCACCATTTACTAGTCTTTCTTGGACCCATAAATTCCAAGCTAGCGTTACTCGGTGCCTCACACATAGTAATATTTCTTTTTCTAGTTAATGTTCATCATCTTGTTGTGCATCTAAACCATTGGCAAAATCTGCGAAAGATTGTGCAATAGGAAAAACCAATGCTCAGAGCATGTACTTGTTATGATTGTTTGTGAGAATGTTTGTTCCAAAGAGATGGATTGTTGTGTTAAAGTTTGAATGATTGTCTATTGACAAGATCTATTAGTCCTAGAATAGAGGATTCTGTAGTCTTCCACGGTTAGTGTAGCATTATGGATGTTTGTTAATAGCTGACGAAAATGAAGTTAGGTGGCATCAGTGCCCCTTTGACGGAAGGTTGTTTCGAAAATGACGACAGTGATAAAATATGTCTACAAACACTTCCCAAGAGTTGCTCCAACATGTAGATGTTTGTCCATCATAGGTTGGATTTGGCCTAAATTACTGACAAGAATTATTGACCAGTTGTCGAATGAGCAATTTTTTTGTTCTAGAAAACACTCATGCAACGAATCTCAATTTGAAAAAATAATTTAGGTCCTATGAATCTCATCTCATTAATGAGAATGTAGTGAATATGTTTAATCTCTTATTGGAACAATGATAGGGGCTATCTATGTAAAGGATTCATGTCATTTACAGGAATCTAGAGCCCTACATGTGTAGTGATTTAATGTATGTTAAAAGCTGCAATTCCAATTGGGGCAAGGAGAAGTAGTGAGATATGACCAGAGGTTGCTTGAGAATATAGTGTTTTTTATGGTGTTTATAAGGTAGGAATTACTTGTGCATGCAGTTCCTTGAATGATCCTCCTTAATGACTCCTTACTTTCTTGTACTTGTGAATGTTGTAGGACTATGTCAAATGCAAGTTGTTGACAAGTGTGTTAATGTATTTGTGGAAAGAGATAGGTGAGTGTTATCTTGTATTACCTCCCCACTCCTTCGATTGTAGTCAATGTAGTTTGGCACAGTCTTCAATGTATATGTTGATACTAGTAGATGATTCCATGTATGGGTGGTGTCAAATATCAGAGGCCAATTACAGTGCACTACTAGAGATTAACCTCTACATGCCTAAAAAGAATCATTCTCATTATGATGAGACCTTCAAAATTTGGACCAACACTTGACATGATAATTTAGTGGTTCACTCACTTTAATAATTTAAAAAATATATTACACAATCCTAAAAAAATGGAAAAATATCCATGCACTTCAAAAACATATTTTAAATGAAATCCATAATCACTTACATTTTCACCAACACAATGGGATATTTCCCATGTCAACCTACAATTACATTTGTCCAAGTGTCTATGTGGACATTGGCCTCCCAAAAGATATCCGATTATCCAATGAATTTAGGTAATATACTTAGCTCAGAGCTCATGTCCTAGGTCTATTGTTGGAGTCTAGATACCTTATATATTGTTTCCATCATTAGGTATTAAAATTGTGTACCAACATGTGCATATACCTTAAATACTCTTCAAAATAATGACAATGGAAAAGTTAGTAAAAATCAAAATGCGTATATTTGTAAAAACTTTAAATATATAAAATTAAATATTCTAAATATTTATTTAATTTCCTACATTTCATCTTCTTACCAAAATTAAGATTCATTGTGCATGCATCTCAAAATATCCATGCAATTAAAATGATCCCTATTTTTTAGAATTATATTGCATCTAACATATCAAAAAAGATCATCACTAGCTTACACTCATCCTTAGTTAAATTAGATTTGAAAGTCTAAGCATTCATTTTAAAATTTGACGATCGTAACATTCATGTTAAGAGGATAGAGCTTTGAACCATAAAAATTTTATTTATGAAGATTTTATATAAAACAAATAATTTTAAAAATTTCAGTTTAACTAATTTTTTTTCAATGCAACTCCTTACTTCTCTATTTTTTGAAATGATTATTCTCTTTTCTCAATTTTCTGTGTCTTTATCTTCACACTCTTTTACTTTATTTTTCATAATTCTAATAACATTGACATAGGTTTCATGATACTTTTTCATACTAAATCTTTTGAAAATGCCTCATATCTCTCATTTCATATACCTCATCCCAAGGTTATGATCTCTCAGATGTATTATTTATACCTCATACCAAGGTTATGATCTCTAAGATGTATTATTTATAGTATTGAATAGTTGAAACCAGAAATCCAATGCTTCTTTAAGATTATTTAAAAAAATATAAAAAAAACTTACAACTATATTGTCATATCTTTGTTTTATCTTTTCGTGAATAAACTTCATTGTTTTATCTCTTCGATTATAATAAACTTGTCTTCGTGAAGAATAATAATGTGCACAATCACAAGCAAACAATTGATAATTATAAAGCTTCCGTTCTAGGGAATGAAAGACAACTCCTTTTATTTTATCATGGCTGCATTAGCAAAACATTTGAAAAGGGCTTATTAGACTGGTCTTATAACCAATGCAAGAGCCCATGCCATTCAACTTTATTTGTATATATTGATCATATGATCATGCAGAGGTAGAAGAAGTTGAATATATGTTAAAATTGTAGCAGGAGATGTCGCTGTTGCTGACCAGGATTGCTCCAAGCGCAGTCTTTACCGTCGTTTCTCCATGCTTCAACGACATAGACCGCCGCCCTTCGCTAAAATCTGTGTTGAATGTGTTTATCCCCGCAGGAGCATTGAACGTTTGGCAATTACTCCCGACGTCAACACCAAGCTCGCAGCCTCAGTCACTAATGCAGTAGCAGTCACGTATGACCTGGATGGACTCATTGAGCTGAAAGAGTCTTTAAGACTCTACAACTCAATGGTTATCTCTCGCACAGTATTGAAGGGGTTGTTGGAGAGTCTCAGAGAGGACCGACCTACAATCTTCTAGGAAAATATGACAAATTGAGATGGAATGGTGGTGTGAGGTGCTATAGAGTCAAATGGCATGCACACGCCATGAGAGGGGCTCGACTCTCGACGATGCAAATCGTAGAGACAATAGCTTACTCTGTTTAGCTCCAGTGAGACTGCCTTCCTCTCTATTTGCGCTTAACGTATACCTAACACACATGGTGTATTGATTATTCTGGTGGCTTTGAGAATCCCAGAAAATATTCTGCAACTTTATTGAAAACAAGAAAATAATTTGACACTAATCATGCCACCTTTTCATCGGCATACACATCATCTTACACAAGATTGTAAACAGTCCTGTGTAAAAACATGATAAAGAAACCTAAAGGATGTTCATTGGTAGGTAGTCATCTCTCGTGGAGTTAAAAGGAAAACAGGTATGTAATCTAATTCTATCTTTCTGTAGTTCTTGAGCTTGCATGGATTTGACATGTAGACTTGCATTGGAATCGCAGGACAACTTTAATTATTTGTCCTCAAATTGCATTGTATGTTACCGAATAAGCAAATAGAACTTTGGCATAGACATGCAAAGTTATTGGCTTTTTCCTATTGCAATTTATCTAATTTACAGTGAGAAAAAAAATTATGTAGGTACATACATTGGAAGTACAATAACAGGAATATGAAAAATGTTAAAGGTAGATGATTTTATCTGTAGTGGTCATGGTGGATTCAACTTGTAGAAAACACATGGGATTTTTGGCCGACTTTAATTTTATTTATTTACTTTTTTTCAAATTTAAAATTTAGTTCCTATTACTAAGTTCTTATGTTCCATCATCGAATTCTAAGGGCATAAATGACTGGCATTAACGCTGAAGATGGCTGCCAAGTCTTGTGTGGCCATCATAGCACTTTTGGTATCTTACGCTAGGTGAGAAAGGAGAGGGAGGAATGAGAACATTTAACCCTTTTGTGACCAAGATCGAACACAACAGTAACACAAATCCTCAGTAGCAGTAACACAAATCCTCAGACTTCAAATTCTGAAATTCTTCATTAATATGCAGTTGCAAACATTACATATGGGTAGATTGGCTTCAGAGGGCGAAGCTCATCACTACCAGACTCTTAACACACTTTTTACAGATACAGCATAGGGAACCCAAAGGTGCCGAAGCGACCTTCTGTTCATTTCCCCACACTTACACAAACACAGCTATATAGACTCTGACTTGGGAACCCAAAGGCACCGAGGTAACCTTCTGCTTGTTTCCCTACACTCAGACTCTTACTTGCAAAGCTATCTACACACACAAACTCTATATGCAACAATGAGCCCGGGGTCTCTTATTTATACAATTCTTAGCCGGTTGTCCGGTGACTTGTGACTGAAATTAACCAGTAACCGGTTGTCCGGTGACTCATGACCGACATTAACTAGTCAGGATTAATCATCCGGGGTGACAGGTGGGGACTACCACCATCATTATCTCATCCCTTAATGGTCCGTAGACATATGGGGACCCGGAATCTTTATCTTGACAGACAAGACCACAACAAAGCAACTGACACAGTACATGGTGGAGCTATCTCGACCCATGATGGGGTACAAAGTGGAGCAATACCGGCCCACGACGGTCTTCATAGGTTCACCATAGCTTCCATGTCTTAATCATATGAGTCTCGGCCTTGGAGGAAAAGACAAACTTCACTCCCATCAAGGTACCGACCTCCGCAGGGACAATCCCAATCGACGTCATCCGAGTCGTAAGCTTGAGAGTCGTCATAAACTGGTGGTTTGTCTTCAAAATTTGGTGGCAGATATAGTAGAGGACTGAAACACCTTTCTATGTCAG
This sequence comes from Pseudotsuga menziesii, assembly GCA_001517045.1. Classification (NCBI taxonomy): domain Eukaryota; kingdom Viridiplantae; phylum Streptophyta; class Pinopsida; order Pinales; family Pinaceae; genus Pseudotsuga; species Pseudotsuga menziesii. The sequence continues at coordinate 55,175 of LPNX010274115.1, forward strand.
AACCATGGAAAAGCTCGTTAGGTTTCACATAAAAATTCACCTCTGAAATGAGATTCTACCTGAAAATTTAATGGTATCTGTCGGGTATAAATCTTGGAATCAATCCGCTGTCCTTGGGCATTCCTTTTGATATATTTCTGGGTAGTAAACACAGTGTGTTCTAATCTGTTATATTTTCCGCCTTCATGGTGGAGCATGAATTTGAACCACTTGTGTTCCCTGACAGCTACTTCAATATCGGCTTTCATATGTAATATAAAATTTGCACGCCGATTTTTCCAGTCAGTTCTTGGACAAAACTTGTCCAATAAGACTTCAGTCCATCCGGACCAAGCACCATGTTGCAGATTGTTTGGGTCTACACAAATAACTATCTTCCTCTATTCTCTGCAGAATATGAGGATAAGATTGTAAGAGGTCCAGGTAAGATTACCATATCCAATATCAACAGACCATAATGGACCATCATCTTCATCATTGCAGTCTAACCAGACATCTCTGCATTCGTTTAACTTTTCTTGGGCACCTTCGAAGCTTCTATATGCATCACATTCCCATCGTTCCATAATCTCAATATTCATGGGAGAAGACTGAATTTGCTTTATGAGAGTAATCTCGAGGAACCTCTCAGCTTCATATTTGGATGCATAATCCAATAATTGTCTTCGTTCTTCTTCAGAGATGGATGTGTCCCAAGCTTGGAGAAATAAACCATTTCTGGGTCTGCAGAGTGGTGCTATTCCACGACCCGAACTTGAGCGGCCTGGATTGGAGCTAGAGGCTCCTGCTAAAAACATCTTTAAGGCTAGGGAAACTTTCTCAGATTGCTCCCAGGTGAGCATATCAGCAAGACAGTTAAGATAACCTGGCTTATAAACAATATCAAAATCAAAGTTACTAAGCCAGATAAACCATTTTAAAATTCTACTGCTGTTTTCAGCCATTAATCTCCCATTCTTAAATATTCCAGGCATAATATTAAGATCTGTTCTAATGATAAATCTAACAGGTTTCAAGAACAGAATAAAATGTTGTACTGTCTTTTTGACAGCCAAGATTTCTTTATGGCTGGATGGGTAATTGAGTTCAACAGCTTTGAATGAACCCGAGCCATAGCCACATATATTTTCCTTGCCGTCCAGAGCTTTAAGAAGTACATCTCCCCAGGTATGGGAATAAGCATCAGTTTTGATGATTAATTGCCCTGTTCCTTGTGGCAAAGATAGAGGAGGCAGATCTAACACTTTATCTTTGATCTTCTGAACTGCCATAGTCATTTCGGCTGACCATTTTGCTGGATTCTTCTTCAATCGTTGTTGCAGCAGGTGAATGTCAGCGGCTTGGCCTTTGTAGAAAGGCCTGATGTAGTTGAGACTCTCGAGGAATATCTGCAGCTAGGTCTTATCCAGAATTTGATCAGGAAACTGATTGAATACATTCAGGACATGCCTTTGTAGAATAACTTGCCCTTTCTATATCTTGAATCCTAGGAATTTCATTTCAGTTTTCCCAATTTCCATTTTGCTTTCTGACAAAACTAATCCATGCTTATAAACAAGCTCATACAATGTCTGCAAGTGTTTGAGATGTTCTTGCAAGTTCTTTGAACATATTAGGATGTCATCAATGAATACCAATGCCCAGTGCTTCTCTCTGAAAATGTCCTCCTTACGTTTCTGAAACTCTGAAGGAGCATTGTTTATTCCAAATGGCAGAACTTTCCATTGATACTGCCCATGCAGGACTACGAACGTTTTTTTATATCTGTCTTCAGCTTTGATGCCTATCTGATAGAATCCTGACTTGAGGTCGAATTTGCTAAAGATCGTCCAGCTTGTAATTCTTTGAAGAAGGCTGGACTTATCTGGAAGAGGATAGTGTACTTTCTGTAACACTGTATTGAGAGGTTTATAATTAACCACTAACCTCGGCTTTCCTCTTTTAACTTTTGAATGCTTATTTACCACGAATGCTATGCATACCCATGGAATTTTTGAAGGATCGATCAACCCTTTAGATAAGAGATCTTTAATCTCTTTGGCACAAAATTCTCTTTCAGAGGGTGACATCAATATGGCTGATGCTCTCATAGGCTTTATCTTTTGCAGGGGGTCAAATGGAAGGGAGACAAAGTATTTTTCCCCTTTCCAGAAAGCATTCGGACTTTATGAGCAGCATTCTTTTACAAGCTTCTTAGTGATGCTGGCTAAGGCTTTGCTACTATGGATATCTGAGAATGCTTTGCATCTCTCCATTTTTAACAACTGAGCAGGGTTAGACTTATGTTCTGGCTTCTGTATAATGGAATGGCATTTAGGAGTAGAATGGAAAGAAATCGGAAGTTCTACAGGCTGGTTATTAATGATACATGAGAATGTCATTTTCTTCATATCTACAGAAAATGGACTAACTCTAGAGAGGAATTCAGATCCTAATATACAATCTTCACTATTTTCATCAAGTCTATACAAAGTTAGATGGTCTTTTACTTCTTTAAACTGTACTGGAAATCTTTCAGACTTTGCTTTTAGAGGGACAGGGGTACCTTCAATCGCTGAGCCTTTGTCTGAAGTATTCTCCCAGTAAAACTGGGGAAGAGCTGAACCTTTTGCTAGGTTCACTTGGCATCCGGAGTCTATCATACAGTCCAGAGAGTAAGGTTTGAACTCACTGGGGTAGAACTGAACTTTAAAAAATATTTTGGGTCCAGTAAGCATTCCTAAATTAGGGTCAGGAGAAGGTTCTCTTACTCTTGGAATTTCTGCTTCTATTGCTCTGTCATAATGCTTAACTAACTCTTCATCAGAAGATTGATCCCTTTCAATCTGAATGACCTTGATCATATTTTTCAGTTCTTCAATTTCTGTTGCTAGACTCTTCAGCTGTTGCTGTTTCTCTCTGACTTGCAGTCATAGCATCTGTTCTTTATCCTTCTTGTAATTATGTCTGCTTTCATGGCCATCAGGATAGCCTTTATACAGTTCTACAGGATTATATATAGCAGTGGAGACAGTGCTTAACTTGCCTTTACCTTTATCATACTCTAATTGCTTGAGCAACTGCTTCTTTTCTTCCCTTAGTGATGCACGTAACAGGTACTCAAATGCTGGTGTTTCTGCTAACTGCATGTCTATGGCTGCAATCCTTTTTTCTATGTTCTGAGTCTTATTCAACGAGAACATATACAATGAAAAGTCAAATTCTGGGGGCTCAAACCTTCCCAAATTTGGTGCTGAATCGAAATCTGAAGATGAAGAAGAAGGATCAAATTTCTGAAGAGCAGCTGGTTCTGGATCAGACTCTGAGTCTGAGGATGCACTGGATACATCTGATGGTAAAAACAAAACTTCACCAAAAGGTGATTCATCATCTAATGGTAGATCCCACCATCTAGGATCTAGATGTTCACATAAAGAAACTAGTCTGGGCTTAGAATTTTTCTTTGGACATTTGTTTGCCCAATGTCCCTTTGAACCACAGATAAAACAGATTTCTTTGTCATTCCTATCTGTTCTTCTTTTAACAAACCTTTTGTGTTGGGGTTTGTTATATGGTCTGAGAGTGTTGTATTTCTGCTTTTGCTTATGCTTGTAAGGCTTTTCAGGATGATACCTTGGTAGACTAGTGTAAAAGCCTTTTTTCTGTTTACGTTTGTGACATTTGCAGTTATCTGCTAAATGTCCTCTGTTGTGAGCTCCACATCCCCAATCAGGCATTTTTGCCACATTTTTGCAGAAAGAAGGGGAATACATGCTCTGATGTCTCTTGAAATCTTTACTAACTCTCTTTTCCAGGCAGTGTTCTTGCCAAGTCTCTGGGGTGTAACTATGGAGTTGAGCTAGAGATAGGCCTCTATAGTTAATTTGTTTGTCTTTCATATAATGCTCTACTGGGTCTGGAACATGACCGGGGAAGCTTCTAAGATAATGCTTCAGATATGCAGGGTCTCCTGCTTTACCGGAAGAGATTATTAATCTCTGCATGTAGCAGAAATATTCTTTGCTTTGTGAGAGATTGCCCAGGCAGGCTAACATGAATAAGGAGGTGAGATGTTCTGAGTCTTCTCGCTCGTCTGAACCATAAAATTCCTTACCCAAAGCTCTTAATATCTGCTGATATGCATCTTCTGCTGATAACATTTCATTTCTAGCTTCCTGAGGAAGCCATCTCCACCATTCATTAGCAAGTCCAAATAAACCTGCTATGATTTGGCCAGCTAACTGTTGTCCTGTGATAGTGTCATTTTGAGTTCTTTTATACAATGTCCATTGAATAAGCATTTGGATAGCAGTTTTGATATCCTCTCTGGACTGACACTAAATGTTTAGAACAGGCTGGTCAGGCATCTGTGACACAAGATTGTTTATAGCATTTATGCCATACTGGAGCTTAAGATTAAGGGCTCTAGAGGCATATGGAATTCTTACATCAAATGTCTATTCAGGCGGTGGATTATGAGTAGCTGAAGATTCAGCATGATGGTATGCAGACATCATATTCAGGTACTTTGGGTCTAATGCTAGTGGAAAGGACTTGAAGTGTCCTATCCATTCTTGGACTTCATCAAAATTAGCTTCATCTTTACCAAAATTAAATTCTGGTCTATCATCTTCTGCGATGCTAAGCATTCCAAAAGATACACCGCGGTGATGTTTATTTTTTGTATCTTTTCTTTTATGTCCTTGAGCTGCTAAGGCGAAGACAGAGGGACTGAGACCTGGAACCCTCTTCTTAAGATCTTGAGTTTGGCCTAGAAGCTCTTCTAATTTGGCCAATCTTCTTTCTATTTTGTCAGAAGCTTTGGCTACTGCTTCCTTTATCTCTGTAGAGTCTGTAAAAGTATCGAGAATTTTTGCAGAAGAAATTGGAAAACTAGGGCTTCTTGTTTCGGGAGCTTCCCTGTATTGTTTTTAGAAAAGGAGTACATTGGACAACTCACCTTGAAGATGCCCATCTTTCTATCCAATTAGAAGTTTGAAATTCAAAGTTTTGAAAATTAGGGTTTCTCTGACAAACCTTAGATAAGCCAGATCCAGAACCAGGACGGACACCTCAAATTAGTAAGATCTAATCTTTTGCTATTTACATTTGAGGTTCTCATTTCAAGATGGCTAATAACACCACCTTGATGACAAGCTTGGTGAAGTTTAAAACTTCTAAGCATGGAAGTATAGGATTTCACTGGTTCTTGAAGAAAATGAATTGGACACCTATATAAGTGGACAGGTTCCAGTTCCATAGGGAGATGAGGCTAAAGCCTTACACACGAAGTACTTGGTTAAGACCAAGAAGATCATTACTGATTCAATCAAGGATCACCTTTTACCACAAGTGTCTTCCCTAAAGACACATAAAGATATGTTTGATTCCTTGACCAAGCTATTTGAAGGGAAGAACATAAACCAGAAGATGACTTTGAGAAACCAGTTGAAGAATGTAAAGATCCAGAATGTTGAGACCATATAGTCATACTTTAAAAGGGTCTCTCAAATCAAAGAACAAATTGAAGTAGTGGATGAAGAAGTAGAGAATGCATAAGTTGTGATAACCACCTTGAATGGCCTCCTAGGATCATGGGATTCATTCATTCGAGGGATGTGTGCCAGAAGGAAGTGATTATTTTCAATAGTCTCTAGGAAGAGTGCACACAAGAAGAATCTCGACTCATAATAAGAGAAAGAGAAGATGGGAGCAATTGAAGATCAAGTGCTCACGATTCAAAGAAGATCCCTCAAGCGATGAGGAATATGAAGGACTCAATTCTCGAAGAACCTCTTATCCATCTTAGCGTTTGGATAAGAAATTATGTGGTTACGAATGAAGAAGACGTTGAAGCTGAAGGATCAAGAAGGAGTCTACCCACGAAAAAAATAAAATAAAGATAAGTATTCAATTGTCATTTCATGATATTGTTTTGTTATGAATCTATTTATATTCAGTTAATGTATTATGCATGATAGAATGTTTGCATTAATGACATCATACTACTAATATGCATGTGATGGGTAAGTAGCTCATGGTTTTATACAACTCTCCATTGCTACTTATCTAGGATGAAACCTATTTGCTGACATATTGGATTAGTGCAAAATCTCAATGTTGTCCTGGTAGAGATAGAAGGCATCTAGAAAGTTTCCATAAGATATGGATGAATGTTGTATTGGCTAAAATAGTTGCATAATTATATCTTGATGCAAAAGAATTTTTCATTATGAATATACCTTATGAAACATTTCTAACCATACAACTAATGCATTTGAATTGTAGGAAAGATCGCATACAATCACCTACAAGAAAATAAGGACGAGACTTGTTCTGAAGAACAAGTGATGATAGTTCAAGAAATAATCCAAGAATGAAGAATAATATGACAAATACAGTTATGTGACACTATTGAGTGATATCATTGATGCAGAACCTTCCAGCTATGAAGAAGTAGCCAAGAATAAAGGGAAGGAGAATACCAGTTTAAGAAGAATGATGTATAAGATGCAGTATCGAGACCTGAAGGGAAGTTTGTAGTTCCATCATGCAGTAGATGGAAACATCATGGGATACAAGGCAAGATTTGTAGCATGAGGATTCTCATGGAAAGAAGGCATAGACTACGAAGAGACATTTGCAGCCACTAGAAAGACACATGACAGGCAGAATCATGTGTGCAAATGAAAGAAGGCCTTGTACGAGATTAGAAGGAACCCATGGGATAACACATACATGAGGAGCTTGAAGATTTAACCTTTGCTACAAGGTTGAAGATGAAAGACTATAGAGGATGACAAGCTCACAAATGGGTGTGAGGAGAACATTTTCAAGATAAAGGATCTTGGTATCCAGCGACCCTAGATGGATACATAGAATATTAGTAGAAAAGGAAGCTACTTGTCACTCCAGTACAAAATTTGTCAATGCATAGAGTATGAAAGGAAAAGGGAGAATGATGCTCCAGTTCATAGGGAGTGATTGCAAAATATTCTGAGGTTCGACATGGTACGACAGGATGGACAGAAAACTGATGACTCTAGGCTTTACTAAGAGTAAAGTGGATTCCAACCTTTAATTCAAGGTTGAAGGTGGAATACCAGTGATGGTCCTGTTATATGTCGACGACTTGTTCTTGACAGAAAAGAGGAACTCATTAAAGTTGCAAGAAGGATACTTGCTACCGAGTTCAAGATGAAGGACTTAGATATGACACACTACTTTCTGGGCATGGAGGTGTGGCAGAATGTAGATGGAATCTCTCTGAGACAAGGGAAGTATGCAGTAGAGATCCTGAAGAGGTTCGGGATGATGGACTGCAAGACCACAACCACACCTATGGCATCGAACCTGAAGCTATTGAGTGATGCTTCATCTGAGTCGGTTGATGCTACGATGTATCGTCAGATGATTGGGTCCTTGATGTACCTGACGAACACGAGACCAGCTATTTTCTTTGTTGTGAACACATTGAGCCAATTCTTGACATATCTGAGACATGTTCACTTGATTGCTGCAAAGCATATTCTGAGGTACCTGAAGGGTACAGTTGATTATGGGCTCAAGTATAAGACGGATTAGAAGATTAACTTGGAAGGTTATGTTGATTCAGATTGCAAATGCAATGCCATCGATAAGAAGAGCACTTCGGGGTGCTGCTTCAGTATGGGATCAGGTGTGATCTCTTGGTTTAGCAGGAAGAAGTCCTGTGTGGCACTGAGTACAGTCGAAGTAGAGTATGTCACAGCTTGTTCGGCTAGTTGTGAGGCAGTGTGGCTGAGGAAGATACTATATTATTTATTTGATCTTTAGTTGGATGTTACTTGTATATATTGCGACAAACAGAGTTGTGTGAAGTTGTCAGAGAACCCGGTGTTCCATGACAAGTCGAAGCATATCGAGATCAAATATCACTATATCAGGGATATGGTGTAGAGAGGAGTAATGAAGCTCCAATATGTTGCGACGGACGAGCATATAGCTGATGTGTTGACCAAGCTATTACCTAGAGTGAAGTTTGAGTACTTCAGGGAGAAGCTTGGTGTTCTCCATGTCGAGGTTCCTTCCAAGGAGAAGTGATGAGTCCGTGAGCCCTTCTGACATGGTGATAGGATTGGTTCCTTCCATGGTCAGATGTAAGTGCAGAGCCATTCTGATATGACTGTGGGATTGTCTCCCACATGATCGGATATAAGTACAGAGCCTTTCTGACTGGGTAATATATAAGTGCGGAGCCCTTCTAACATGGTGGTAGGCAGGTCCTTCCATGTTTAGATGTAAGTGCAGATCCCTTCTGACATGGTGATAGGATTGGTTCTTTCCATGGTCAGATGTAAGTGCAGATCCATTCTGATATGATTGTGGGATTGGCTCCCACATGATCGGATATAAGTGTAGAGCCTTTCCCCGGGTGATAGATGGTGTGTCCTATCATGCCGATGAATGTAAGTGCATAGCCTTTCTCTGGATGGTAGATGGTGTGTCCTACTATGCCAGTAGATATAAGTGATGAGCCCTTCCTTGGATAGTAGATGGTGTGTCCTACTATGCCAAAGGATATAAGTGCGGAGCCTTTATGACTGGGTCAGATATAAGTGTTGTTCCTTTCTCTGGATAGTAGATGGTGTGTCCTGCTATTCCAGTAGATGTAAGTGCTGAGCCTTTCCTTGGATGATAGATGGTGTGTCCTATCATGCCAGTGGATGTGAGTGTCGGACCTTTCTGACATGGTGGTGGATGTGTTCCTCCCATGGTCAAATGTGACTGCTGGGTGTGCCTTTGTGACATGATGGTGGATGTGTTCCTCTCATGGGTAGATTTAAGTGCTGGACGGGCCTTTCTGACTGGGTCATATATAAGTGCTGAAGAAGATGAATACCTACCTAGAGGCTAGGCTTACAACCAACATGAAAAAGGGCTGGCTCTGTAGAACTTCCTATGACGAGAAGAATTGAGAAATATCACCAGTTGATCAAGATGGCGGAAATAGTGATGATGATGATGATCCAGTGATGATCCAGCTTTGATGATGATCCAATGATGATATAGTTTTGATGATGATCCAGTGATGATCCAGCGTTGATGATGATCCAGAGTTGATCCAAAGAAGAAGACTTGTGCTGATGAATTGTGTCAAGAGAATACCTTCCTAGTTAAGAGGGAGTGTTGATGTAATTGTAACTTCAGAATGTATTCACTTGTATATCTTATGTATTGTACTTCGATGTTCCTATAGGGAAGTATCTGTAATGTGATTGAGTCATGTCATACCTCGATGTTCCTATTGGGAGAATCAATAATGTAAACAAGTCATGTAAAGTCATGGAGGGTAACCCTCCTTATTGATCAAGGATTAAATTCCCCGCAGTTGTGGGGCACTAGGGTTATTAGACTCTCCTAGAGAAGTCAGCCCTGGTGAGTTAATTTCAAGTCGGGTCATTAGGGGCCTAGTAGTGGTTACTTGAGCCTACATAACTAAGTTAGGATTACTCGAGCCTACATAACTAAGTCAAATATTAAGTGAATGAAAGAGTATAAATAGAGAGTGAGCCTCTCTATTTATCATACACACACTCACACAACTGGGACGCATGAGTGAGAGAGAAGTGTTGGCACAAGTGAGAGAGATTAGCTGTCGGAGATCATCTTTATGTTTTCGGGTTTTACTTTTGCTATTGGTTCTCATTCTATCTCAGAGGAAGTTCGAGGTTTTCTCCTTTATGGTTTCCTCGAGGAAAATTCTTTGTGTCTCTTGTCTCTTGTGATTATTGTTGTGCATGTTATTCTCTCAGATAAAATCCTAGATCATATTTCTTAAATGATAAAAATCTAACATTTAGATCTAACGATGAACAATGAGCCTGCAGAAACCTTCATTGCTCTACTGCAGAGGGTTAAAGAGTGGTGGGTGCTGGACTTGATCTTTAGACACTCAATAGGGATATCCTTCCATATACCTTCACATAATTCAGGTAAGTGGAATAACCCACCCTTTTGAAGAGAACGCACTGATCCTCGGTTGGCCTGCCCTATTGTACACTCCCATTCTTTTGGTTGCTAGTAGAACCAATTCAGGAGAATAATAATTAGGCAATTTCCACAAGGACCATTTATAGGTCTTATTGTACTTGCGGAAAGGAAGAGTACAATTGTATTCTATATTTGTTGATTGCAAATTACTTTCCCCTTTGACCATAAATTTGTAACCTCTATCCATGGTTTAACATTGTGGTTGTTTGTTTTAATTTTTTTAAAATTTTTTAGAATTAATTTATACCTAATTCTATTGGTTGTCAACTTGAAGTGTTATTTCCACGTGATTGAGTTTTTCAGAAAAGTTTTCCTAATTTTTTCATACTTTTCCTAAGTTTTTTCCTTGGTTTAGAGGAAGACAACAACATGGACTGAATGCATTTAATGCAACCTCTTTTAATGCAACCACCATACCTCCATAGTCTCTGCCGTCACTGCATATGCCTACTGCCTCCGTCAAGCTTTCCACATCTCCTTTTCATCACTGCCACACCATCACCGCGATGGTTTGCATCACCTTCTCATTCCTGCCCCTCTGCAGTGCCTTCATATCTACAGAATACATATTCTTCCAGTGATTTGGTGCGTCCATATCCTTTTCTACTTATCAAGTCAATTACCAACTGTTTCTTTAGATCATGGGGGTTGAGATCCCTCATCGTCCGAAGAGTCTCCACTACCACAGAGCCTTTGTGAGTAGCTTCACGGGGTTGAGATCCCTCATAAGTGGGAAGAGTATCCATTTCCACAAAACCACAAATCTTGTGAAGCAAAGATAGTGATACTAGATCACCAAGCAATTTTTTTGTTGAAGGTACATGCTACTGTGTTTAACTATTAGTGTTACTATTTTTTTTCTTTAATCAAAAATGAAATTATTGGAGAAAAAATCCAAGAAGGAAAGAAGGTGCTCATTTACCTCCATCCCATAGTGATAGTTGCTAAATCATACTCATCTCCAGAGCTTCTCTCTTATGCCCGGTGCGAAGGAAAAAGAAGGATATGAACTGAAAGAGTTGGTCCTTTATGCTCCGTGTGAAGCCTGTAGAATCTCTTCCATATCTAGAGTGAGTAGCACGCTTATTCTTTCTACTTGAGAGCCAATTTAATAGTCATAATAGGATCGCGATAGCTTCGTGATGTTGTCAAAGGAAAATCTAGTCCACCAGAAAGTGAGGCCAGGTTACTGTCATATAGCTACTTCCATATAGATATGGGGGTTATATGCATAACGCTTATCATATCAATGCTTAAGAAATCCACAATAAGATGCCAAACTTATATATTTTGGTTTAGATCTCTCTGCAACAATGGCCAATTCTCTGCCGGGAAGTATGGTTGTAACCAACAAGGTCTTATACCCCCAATCCTTATAGTCTCAGTGCTAAGGAAAATCACAATTAGTTTATCATCTGAGTATGACAAACCCACAAATTTCCCTTCATATTTCTCTTGGACTATGATGAATTCTCTATGGGGAATTATTGGTGGATCCAACAAGGTCTCATACACCGATGAAGCCTCATATCAATGGAAACCTCCCACTGCCCGTAATTACAGAATCGATTGCCAGTTCCCTTCTTCGTCTATCGGTCCATGTTCTTCTGCTTCTTCTCCTCCCGGCGAGGATTGGTTTAGAGGGGTTATTCAATCCAAAGTTGATTATTCAATTAGTCCATATTTATTAGTTTTTTTAAGGCATTTGGAAGCCAAAATCAGGCTATGTCTGATTCGGCTTTGAAGATTGAATTGGGTCTTCATTTCGCTGAACAATATGGGTGAGTCTTTGTTACACTTCCTCTAGATAGTGTAACATGTAAGCATATTGTTAATATAAGGAAGGCCATGGAACAGTGCACTACGAGCCACCCAATGCTCTTGCCTTCAGATTTGTATGCAAAGAGATTTGCATGCAGAGAAAGGACCAACATGTATGCCGGTTGCAGTCGCGCTATTAGCGAATGACAAGATCAAGCTAGCGAATAATTTGATTGATTTAATCTATCTTTATAAATTTCAGAGTTCAATCGTGAATATATATATATTATCAAATGCGGAGGGACTTCTACCCGTTTCAGCGAGGCAACTGCCATTGATTGTCTTGACTTGAACGTGGTGGCTGGTAATGAAATAAATAATGAAGAAATAAACCATAAGTATCATAAGGTAATCTTATGGTGGAAAGTATGCAATCAGTCTCCTGCACCATTCATAAAGAAAGTGTTACCAAAGGTCTAATCTCCTCCCTATATATTCTGGAAATTGTACATTTGTTTCCTTGCTCGACAATTAATTTTTTGATTTCAATTACACAGATGCACCATGGCAATACAACTTGAACCTTGTTACATAATGAGCAAGGTAATATTTGTTTGAGGTGGGCTAATCGAAACTTGTCATAGCATATAGCTCAGATCCAATGATTCTAGTAGTTCAGATATACCTCTACAATTCCAGTAGTTGGATCATGCATATATAACACTTGTGAGTTACTGGAGTAGCATATTCAGGTTGTTGGATCATGAATATATAACACTAGCGAGTTACTAGAGTTTCCTTCCCATAGAGGAGAGCATTAAAACATATAATATAATCGATATTATTCTTTATACACGATATCAATGAGATTTTTCCTAGACTGCATTGAAAGCAAGATTATTATGCTCGTGATATAGACCAAGATTATTATTCTGTAAGCATTCATCAAGAAAATGTAGCAGAGAAGGATGTTACCTGCTTATTTGCTTCTTTTTGCCAAGTATGTTGTTGATTATATCCTACCGTCTACTTGTCATTTCAGTTATAGTGTCCAACGCCCGTAAAGCGTGCATTTTGTGTGTGTCTTGTTCTTAACCTGCCCATTGTTTTTCCTTAAGCGTGCCTTTCTGCAGTTACAGTTTGTTGCGACCAAATCTCCTCCTCTTCTGCCTGCATGAGTTGGCATTCTTTTTGTCATGCTACGTGTTTACCTCTATAGATTGCCGATGTGCATGCAAAATATCATTGCCAGTGCAAATAATGGAGGAAAGTTTTCCTGTGTACCTGTCACCCATGCATTTTGCTGAGTGTTCGATGAGGTCCAAAGGTTGACACCACATTTGTTTAATATTATTTTATGCCCTTCTGTCCATGGATTCCATTTAAGTAGTTTTTTTATTTTTATTTGAACTTGATTGATGATGATGGCTTTCTTTTTTGCTTGAAAAACATGGACGGATGCTTGCTGATTTCCAGGAGGTGAAAGAGGCCTAATAGGAGCTAACCCACATCCCAAAACCTTTCATCAAGTCACAACTACTATTTTTCAACGGATGCTTGCTGATTTCCAGTAGGTGAAAGAGGCCTAATAGGAGCTAACCCACATCCCAAAACCTTTCATCAAGTCACAACTACTAAACCGCGGGTGGTGGAGTTAATTCAGTCACAACTACTAAACCGTGGGTGGTGGAGTTAATTCACTTATGATTTAGTTGGGGAACCAAATATGAAGGGGCTATACTTCCCGTGTACTCAATGAGAGCCATGTTAGCATTAGTGTTCTAAGTAAGCCATTAAATATAATACTATTAAACAAAATACTAACGATAGAAGCAAAACCAGTCATGTTAACTTAATCATCTCTGCTTATGATTTAGTTGGGGAACCAAATATGAAGGGGCTATACTTCCCCGCGTACTCAATTACAGCCATGTTAGCATTAGAGTTGTAAGTAAGCCATTAAACATAATACTATTAAACAAAATACCAAGGATAGAAGTAACACCACTCACGTTAACTTAATCATCTATGCTATGTTTTATAAAGCTCTTACGTAAACACTTGTATAACTCTTATTCATTACATTACTTTTACATATTCATAATAATCCATGAGGCTTTATCAGTGCTAGATACAGATAGTAGTAATAATACCATTATGTTTACAATGGGGAATAATCAACACCCATTCCATAGAGACTAGTTTCAGTCCATCATGGAGGAAGAACTAGAAACCTGTCATATGCTTGAGAGTTCTCAGTACCTTACCAATATACTGCTCTATAGCTACATGTGTGATCACATTACCTATTGACCAGTTCTAGCGAGAAGGATTCATGCCCAGTCATGTAATACTATGATTTAACCTTAGCCATGTAATACTATGATTTAACCTTAGCCCAAGACACGACGACATGGGCTGGTTTAAGAAATGAGGATTTGATTTTCTTCATTATTAATGATATTATCCACTTATTTATTTCGTGATTATTTGTGGTTTAATTTAACGACGACATAAATGAGGAACATAGATAGTTTCTTAAAATAAAAATACTTATTATCAAGAGCAGGATCGAAAAAGACATTCTACCTAGTGCAGTTTCTATTGATCCTAGCGCGAGTATCCATCTCTATAATTTGCCAACATAAGCGGTTTCCTTGTTATATCTTGGCCATGGAACTGGAACCCATTTGTAGACACGCCTATGTTTATAACTGGTGGTCTCTAATGGATGTAACAACAGTGCTACAAATGATCCTTTGATCCTTTTTGAAGGAACCTATGACGCTGGTGGAGATGGATCCTATACACACGCATGGTGTCAAGGGAACTTTCTCTAATTTGAATGGCATTTGGAGCGAGTTCTTGGTCTAGTAGATATTGAATTTATTTATAAGGGTTTAATGTTAATTTCAGAGTCCCGTCTTAAAAGTTTGTAGTTTTCTTCTTATTTGTTTAATTGTTGCGCATGTGAATATGGTTCTATTAAATAAAAGATTGGAGATAGAAATATCACAGTGCCTATTTTGAAATTTGTAAAAAACAAATATTATTTGACATATACAAACAAAGCTATCCATTCGATATGCATTCAAACAAACAAAAATATTATTGTAATTATAAACTAAAAAAAATTTCATATTCAATTTTAAGATTTTATTCACCTCCAATCTTCCATATTTTCACGCGATTACTTGTGGAATATGCTCAATAAATTTACACTTAAATATTTGCAAAATTTGTGCCATCAATTTCCTGAATGGCGGGCATGGCAGGTTGATATGTAGTTGGTATTGATAGTTAATGTGTGACAGGACCATTGTGCACTTGGTTTCTCTCCTTGGAGAATACGGTTGCAATGGTGATTTCAAGGTAAACGTACTACAAAACATGAAAACATTTGAAAGGTCTTAATCTGTTTTAATAAGGAAAGAGAACCTATGTTAAAGTTACCAGCGTAGATCTAAATCCTAGGCTCTATCAAGCGTCGAGATGGATCAAATCTCTCAAGGTGCAAACCTCTTCTTAGGTATCCATTGATTTGATTCAAACCAAAAGACACATCTTTTTATTTAAGGTCCACATATAATTTTATTATTATTAATATTTAGTATTATTTATGGCCAACATATAATATTTTCTATTATTTTTTATTTTGTTAGGAACTAACATTGCATCATTTCTCCACACATGGTTTTAAAACGATATGCAAGGCCCTCCTACAATCATGGGTTGTTTAGGAGGCCTTGCACATGGTCTTAAAACCATTTGCAAGGCCCTCCTAAACCATGTACAATAAAACCATGGGTTGTTTTGGAGGCCTTGCACATGGTTTAAAAACCATGTGCAAAGCCTCCTAAATCATGTACAATAAAACCATGGGTTGCCTAGAATGCCTTGCACATGGTTTTAAAACCGTGTGCAAGGCTAATATTTTTTTTCGGATAATTCAATTTTGTGTTTTTTTCTTGACTCACATATTTTTTTACGGATAATTAAATTTTTACTTTTTTATTGTTTTTAGGTAGGAAGATTACAACATCTCCCCCATATTAGATTGTTTTTGTGGTCGGCATTTATTTTGGCCTGTTAGAAAATTTATTTTTTATTAATAAAAATAACCTTAGGAAAGTGATATTATTTTTTATTTTGTGTTACAAAATCTCTCCCATAATATTCACTATCACTATACTTTTTGCTGACATGTTACAAACGTTAGTAACGTTACAAGATCTCCCCCATACTGGGCTGTAGAGCGCCTCTTGGCGCAATAAGAGTCGATTTTCCGCTAGCATTCAGCTTTGCAAATGAATAAAACTAATAATTTCCAAGTTTCCAGGAGTTTCTGGTTAATCATAAAACTAATTATGTTTAATGTATCCATTTATTTTATGGTTCTTTAGGTTAAGTTTTGCAAATAGACCATGTATTTTTTTATTTAATGCATTTAATTATTTTATGGATATGTAGGTTGATTGAGATTTAGAAAATAAAATTAATATCAACTAGCAATTGCCCCAAGGAAGGTGCAATAATATGCCATTAAGGTAGTTGTTAGCGGGTAAGCAAGGAAAAAAAGTGTAACATTGAAGTGAGCCAAAAAAAAATGGGGCACTTCAATGTATTGAAAAATCAGAAAATTAACAGTTTAACATTACATTATACAGTGAAGATCCCATTGCATGGGAGAAACATATCTGATAAAGAAAAGAAGCCAATGTGTAGTCATAATCTGGAATTACTTGCTGTCCATGTGGTTCCAAAGTTCATAATTGTGCTAGCATAGGTTGTCAAAGCAACTTGGAAAACAAACATTTGACGACGGTTTATATAGTTCTAACTTCTCACATTAACAAAAGTTCTGTTCAAGGAGTAGACATTTTGGCCAAAATGGTACAAATTTGAAGACATTTCCTGCACTTCACAAATACAGAAAAGAACATCAAGAAGAGTAAAAGCAAAGATTTCAGTATATATATACATTTGATGATTCAAGGTAATAACACAGTATTAGTGAACACTCTTGACAGTGTATGATAAGTAGCCAAACTAACGACTATCAATCCATCATACATGAATTGACACAATTGAAGACAATATCAATACCCATGATACTGTTTTAGATGATACAATGTGCTGCCAGCCACGATTCATTATCATCCAATCCATCAATAGATGATTGAAACAATTGCAAACAAAGTATTTATCAATAATTACATCTCTAGCCAAAACCTGTAGATTCTGGAATCTTGACAAATCTACAGATTCTGGAATCTTCTGCAATGGAGCCTGGAGGTACTGTTGAGTCTCCGGGAGATTTGGCAGTTAAATTTGGTGCCCATGAGGCAACAGATTCTGGCCTTATTAATGGAAAACTGACATTACAGATTGCAAGCCCAGCAAACTCTTTTCCACAAAGCTTTAAATTGTTTCCATACATGAATCCTTCTTGCATTTGTTTAAAACCTAAAAAATACAAGAGAACCACACTATATCAACCCATTTTTGTCATAAAAATATACTAGAAACAATTCTTACACTCAAACATACAAATTGAGGTTCTGGTTATCCATCAACTCTTTACATTTATGTGGACAGATGTGTAGCCATGGATTGAATCTAGATGGTGCATCGGGTATATTAAACTGTACGCTAACAGTCCCAACTCAGGTGAATCTAATATGCACCTTGCACTAGAAGGAAACCTTGCATTCATAGGTTCAAACTGAGGGTGCAGTGATCCATCAAATTTTCATGTTTGTATGTTCCACTTCCTATATGTGTCACAGTGCATTGAATCTAGTGCATTGGATACATTGAATAGGGTCATTAGCAGTCTAAATTCAGGTGACTCTAATATGCACCTTTCACTAGAAGCAAATATTACATCCACGGATTCAAACTGAGGGTGTGGTCATCCATCAATTTTCCATGCTTGTATGTGCCTAAATGTGTAATATATGCGTATATACCTAGAAAACCATCTAAACTGTGATATGCACCATACCCAATGGACATGTTCAAATTGAGGGTGTGATGATCCATCAACTCATGTTTATGCATGACTATATGTAACGGTGCCTTAAATCTAAATAGTGCATTGGTTGTATTGAATATGGACACCAGTAAAGATCCATTGAAACTTGGATGACTTTTCTGTGATATGCACGGCATAAAAGACATGCTTCTCCAAAATGCAGGAAAAATGACTATGGTTTGTTTGACTTAAACCTGCAGAATGAAGACTAATGTTATGAGTTATCATAAAATAACAAACTTATCAGTTATCCTACTCCATATTCACAAACGTCAGTAAGTCATGAGTTTCAAATAAGTGAACATGCAATATAAAATGGCATGAGAATCAAAGTAACTAATGACTCCACCTAGCCCATTCCTCAAAGAAATATATTTTACCCATGGCTACTTTTCTAGAAGTAGAGAAAACAAAGAGTATAATTATAATTATTGGAGAGGAAAATTTTGAGAAATGATATTATTTTCCTTTGTCTTTAGAAAGTTGGGAATAAAATCCCTTTACCTGGGAAAGCATAAAAAACAGTCCTGTATGGTGATCCCTTCATTTACATCTGTCACCTGATAGTGTCAAGCGGGTAGCACAAAACTGTAGCAAAAGAGGCTGAAATAATAGCTCTGGAAAAAGAAGCCTCTGTCTTCTTCCTATATTCCTCTGGAAGAGACTTCTTAACTCTGCCATTTGAACAAATGAAGGTGTGAGAAACTAAAGTAAGCAAGACTAGATAAATGTACACATTGATCTAAAATGATATTCCAAAAGTCATGTGCCTCAATCATGCAAACTTCTTGTTCATTCAAACCTTTTAAACACAATAAAAATTTATTTGGGATCATCATATAGAATATCATATATTTCAAATAATAAACTTCAAAGGACACATACGGACTAGAATCTAGACTCACAAGTAAAAAATACAGAAGTTGACAGCAATGTAGGGTGCAATGCCAATAAGAGATGGCCCAAGTGCTCTGTAAAATGATGTAAATCCTTCCTCTCGCATTATATTTATTGTAACCTACAAATTAAGAGGAAGCGGATAAATAATAGATGGAATCAGTCTTAAGGCAGAAGGAATGTCAGGTTAAAACAAAAGAAAATAAAAACACAAATACTGAGCCTATATGAAGAATCAATACCTGCCTCATGGTTTTGCAGGCTGGATCAACAGCACTATCGAATACACTACGCACTATATCCCAAGGGATCACTTCCAGCATATCCAAAACCTAAATAACGTCCAGGATATGAAATATAGAAGTAAACTTTCAAGTCATTTAACAATTAATCATTGGAAAGATGCAAACTACTTACAAGCCTTCTGTGGAGTTCAGTTGCAAGTTTATCAAACAACAATGGTGGAGGAAACTCTGCAAGCATTAAAATACATAATTCATAAAAAGCATGAAAAACGTAAAAAATTATATATAAATGAAAGAAGTAGAAATAAATTACTCTACTCATGCAATGCTGGTAACGGGATGTCTTCATTGGACAAAGTGTAGGAGCAAGCATCATTCCGTGCATCTCATTTGTATCATGAACATCTTGCAAACATTTATCAGCAAGGTTTCTCATTTTCCCATCCTGCAAAATTGGCCTTGCTTGGTTTCAACACTCGCGGAAGGTTAAAAATGAGCCCATAAGGATAAAAAATAAACATGGAATTGAGAGTCAACTGTTAAAACCAAAACATACCGACATAATCAGGCTTTCTTGACCCTTGGGATTTCTTGTATTGATTGACTTCATTCCAGTTATTTTCTCGAACAAATGCATACACATCCGTCTTGTCATTAACCTTTCCATAAACAAAATATTCTGTAGCAAGATATTTGTTAAAACTACACTCACAATTAGTGAACAAAAACATTACAAGTTGGATAACATTAATCTCAAAACGGCCAGTTGAAATTAAGATGCTTCGATATCCAAATGCTACTAAAAAGTTGCAGAAACTGATATATGAAGATGTTGGTGCCCACAATGCTAGCCCAAAATATGACAACTATTATAATTAAAGCCAAATTAATTCTGCTGAAAATTTTCGTTAGTGCAGAATTCCAAGTTTCAATTTTACAACTCTAAATCACTAAGATATCTTGAAACACAGAACTCTCAAAAGTAGTCTTGATGCTTATTGCAGTAAAAAGATTTATACCTGTGGTTTAGAGTCTTAGACTATTCAGAAAGAAAGATCTTGTGAAATATTTTACATCTCCATGAATGGCAAATTGAGAAAAGCCATTATGCAAGTCATATAATAATTTAGCAACTCCTATAACCACTTTCAATCGCACTGTCCATGCGACTGACCTCTCATTGCCTCCTGAAATAATATATAGTCAATAATTAGTGCTATAACCAGATCTCATAAAAGAAAATGAAAGACCCAGCCATGCAATACTGACACTGATTCTTAAAATGTACAGCTACTTAATATTTGTGCATGCTTACATGATTTTTAAATGCAAAACTATTGAATACATACAATGAAGATTCTCTTCAAGGTTTCCTCTGAACACAAAATTATATAAAGTCAATAATTAGTGCTATACCCAGATCTGAGAAAAGAAAATGAAAGACCCTGCCATACAATAATGACACCTCCCCTTTAGAGGATAAATACAGTTGTTCTGATGTATATCACATTTAGTGATATGATAATGTGGGGATGCCACATTGTTTATTTATTTTACTTAACCAAATAGGATAGTTGAACTATGATAGCTTGGATTATGTGTTGATTAATGATGCAGTATAATTGGAATTTTGATATTTGTATAGCTTAATACAATATGTTATTATCTTCCTTAGGTATGCACTGCTCATAATCTTTAGTTTGGGAAAAATATAAATGTTTTAAAGCTTGTAATAGATGAACAAAAAGGTTGTGCATTGGAAGAAGAGATAGTGGAGGGTGGTGCATTGTAAGAAGAGATAATGGAGGGAGGTTCATTAGAGGCAATGGAGGGCGATGCAATGGAGGCATAGACAGCATGACAAAGCAATATATTGAAGTAAATGTAAATTAAATTCCCTTTCTGGAAACCCAGCAATTCGTCATCGCTCCTGTGATAACGGGTGAAACACAAATATGAAGAATTTTTTTGGATAATATGAATGCATAAAATCATGAATTATGAAAACTTTGATTACAATGCAAAAGTGAGGTACAAGCTATTAAGTAGTCAAATGAAGTAATAGGAATTCAATGTTGAATCGATTACAATGACACACTGCCTATCTAGAGGTATAATAACTTATTTGTATTTTGTATTCATGGTTTCAAGGGCCTACACTGAACTTCCATGATTGAAGTTTCATCAAAATAATAAGTTTGTATAGAATAGTTCCAAATAATTTATTTCAGCTCATGGTCTAAAGGGCACTCTAGCATAAAATTTTCATCAAGATACTAAGGTTATTCAACATAGTCCTTGTACACTTACTTTTATAGCTTGGTAAAGTTGCGTTATGTATTTTTTTGCTCATAAAAACAAAATTGAAAAAAAATATAGATCTTTAATGTTAACCTTAAGTGATTCAATTGGAATTAGTATACCTTTTCCCCAAAAACCTCACCAAAAATTAATAAAAGTAATTTTATTGAACTGCTGAGAGACAGACACTGAAGTGACCTGCAAATGTTGAAGGAAACCTAAAGAACTGTTGCTTGTTCTGGTATAAAATCATAGGAGAAACAACCTATTCCTAAATGTGTAAGTTGTGGGGCTCTCAACATAAGTCGATGCAGGTGTACTATAGAGATACTCCTATTCAGCCTTAGTTCTTTTAGAGACTGGCATCATGCCACCAATATTTCAAGTGCATCAATATTTATTGGGCACTCTAAACATTCAAAACTTAGGCATTCTAATGTGGTAGTTTTTTCTGGAAAGCAACTCAACCAATCAACTCCACCATCGGTGATATCATCTTCATTCAGATCAAGTCGTCTTAATTGTCTGCAAAAACAAACCTCATCAATTAAAATTTTGTGCTTGAAAGGATGTCAATGATATATCATTTGAAACAAAAGTTGCTTCATGAAAATCAATAGGTTACGCCTATTTACCTATAAAGCTGCCTCACTAAATAACTCTTTAGATAAATATAAAGCAAAAATAGAGTTAAAACATCCAAAGCAGATGCCAAAAAAATTCATAGATAAGGTTCATTTTTCACTCATTTTCGAGTGAAAGAGAAAGGAAACTGTCCAAGTTTATAAATAATCCTAGTTTACACACTTCTTATCAATGCAAATATAATATTTGCCACGATTCCAGAAAATTATCAACAGAAACTTAGGTTGTTCAAAATTGGGTTTGTGAAAGTTAAAATCCCAAATAAAGGAAAAGACTAGGATACTAATGCATATCATAGAAAAAAGAAAATATTGCCGGAGAATAGAGGTTGGGTTTCTATCACATCAGATCTGTGTTGCAATTGAGCATACTTTCTTTAAATAACTGGAAGGTAATACCACTTTCTCTGTTGACTAGATGGAAGATGCAACTTCTTCCTCCATATGTTGTTCATTATTTGGAAATGACCTTGTGCATGTTTCAAGATGCAATTCTGGGCCATTCTTGTCTACCCCTTATTCATTACAGTTGTTATTATTTATCCCAAGAAATTTATTTTGCAAGTTTATACTAACCATGGAGTATTAGCTTACAAAAGCACTTGGGAGAATGATTAAGTAATCATGTGGGTTGAGATCCCCTTTGTTTGGTAAGAACTTTTTCAATTATGCAAAATATGACTAGTATTCTTATACAAAGAAGGTCACTTACATGGAGAATCATCACTTTCTCTGCATTTGTGCCAACAAATGCAGAATTTGTGTGTATGGGTCTTTCCTTACCTTATACAGAACTCAATCAGGTAAGACCATTTAGAATCCACCTGAGAGTAGAGTAGATATTTCAAAAGCTTATGCAAAGCTCAGTTGGGTTATACCTTTTGAAGCCGAGCCTAAGCAGACCTCACTCGGACAATACCTTTCAGAATGTTCCTTGAATAGAGCTTAGTCAAATAAGACTTTTAAGACCTTAGTTATACAGAGCTCCATCAGATAAAATTTGCAGAAGCTTGCATATTTAGAGCTCCGTTAACAATACCTTTTAGAACCTTACCTACCAGAGCTTAGATAAGATAAGGCCAGGAGTTTATCTGCCTAAACAGAGATCAGGTAAGACCTTTCAAGACCTTATTTGAGCAAAGCTCTACTAAGTAAGACCTTTCAGCACCAGAAAAATAATCACACCAAACAAATATCTTTGATGGTGCTCCTTAATATACATAAATTCCATGATTGAATCACAGCCCAGGCCAGCAATTCAAAGACTAGGCATCATTCACTCTCCTAGAGTACTCTGTTACTGTTTTATGCTCAGGTAGCATATTAGCGGACCAAAAGGGATAAGCATGTTAACATAATTGAAATCAGCAAGAAAGGATCTGTGAACATTAAATGCCAATGACCATGGTCATACCATCCTTCAAATCCCTTCCAGTATTATGCATGTAGGTACACTTCCAAAAGCAACACAGCCATAAGAAGTCCAGTTTATTTCAACATTTTTTTACTTTTCTGTGCTGATAACTCTTTTATAGAAGTATTGTACTTAAGAATGGGAATTAAGAAGCCTACCCTTTACTTTTGAAGATCTCATGTAAATGTTTTTATTCATTTTTAAAAGCTAACAAGTAGAGATCCGATTGTAGAATCTTATAAGAATGGAATTTCTAAAACTTGAAATGCATCCATCAGACCATAAGTACCTGGCTCAGCTCAGTGAAAAACTTGGTGTGGGAAAAGATGCAAGAGTTTAACTTGGCTCAGTAAATTCTTGGCTAGTACAAAAACTATTTTTAAAACAACCATCAAACTTGGGAAAAACTCGTTGACCTGGTCAATGACCTGCAAATGCTCATGGATTAAACCTGAGTTGGCAAGTTTGACTTGTCGGTAATTCAAATTACTTGTTTGGATGCTGAGTCAGGTTTTATCCACGAGTCCAGTAACTATGCTTCAGACCCTGCCTTCTGCTCAATGATCTTGCCAAATCCATCATGTTGTGTGGCTTAGCAACTTTTGAACATGACCACTGTTTTGAGCATTGAAACCAATATAATAGTAAAAACCAACACTGTGAATAATGAGGAGCAATAAGCTTATAGTTCCCCAGGCAACCTTTCTAGTGTATACTCTGTATCACTGGTAGTTAAAGGCCATGCATGGACTATAAACATTTGGGTGCATCATTCTCTTAATTAAGCCCAACATGTTTCCTTCAAGACTGAGACTACCAGGCAAGGGATACACCTGCTTATTTTATTTCCCCTTGCTCTGCCTCTATTTCTAGTTCCATCACACCTTGACATCTGCTCTTTATACTTGTCATGGTTTTTTCTCCTTTATTTATTTTGTGCTCTTGTTAGCTAATTACTTAGTCCTTTTACTGTTTCACACTTTCTGCTTTTGATAGAGTAGCATTAGGAGATACTTTCCCACTCCCACTCTCTTGTATTTATTTTGGATGTACTTTTTGAGTACCATTGACCTAACTTTCTGGTCATTTGTTGGACATTAATAAAATTATGTTATTTATCTTATTATATACTAGACAGACTATTTGCAGATGAAAATCCAAGGCGTTCATACAAAGGTCCTTAAATTTAAAGCTGTTTCCAGATTCATATCGTTGTATGGTTGAGGATTTGGCACCACCTTCTCTTTTAAACTAAGTCACCTCATTCATGTTCATGTACAAATTTGACAACAATAATATTCAGGAAAAAATCACCAGTGCAAAAAAATATGATAAAATTTGCCATTAAGGTTCTCCCTGTTTAAATGTACAAAATGTCTACTAGTCATCTCTGTCAAAGAGATTATGCAATTTTTGTGAGATATTGGCATAATCTAGACCATGGATTATAATGTAAGTTACCTGAAACAAGAACACTGGACACATAAATACGAGTATCTGAAGCAGGACACGATGACCGTAGAATCATGACACAGTTATATATATATATATATATATGAAATTCAGATAAAATAAAGATCCAATTTTTTTAGAAACTAGAACATTTACAAAACACTTGGAATCCCTTCAAATCTCGATTTTACCCTTTACCTGCACAATGGGAGACCATGACATCTCTTTCCCTACAACTAAAAGTGAGAAAACACAACGAAAAGTGGTTTTTAGAGTGGGACACATATAGGGCATGTGTCAGACACATGTTTGACACGTGACACATGCCAAACACATGTCCTAGCGTATCCGTGTCCAGCACATGAAATATGGACATGGAACCCCTAGGGGACATGCCCTGTTTCACAGATTATATCATTAGAACGTTTTGTGTCCAAACCTGGTATATAAAAAGGTCCAAATTATGTTCCTTCAGTCAAGTCCTGGAAAAATGAGTTCCAATCTTGGGATGGAAAATTTAATCACCAGTATGGATAACCTTGTGACTATGCTTTTAAGAGCCACGAATGTTATCATTGGGTAGAAACTCACGTTATCCAGATGGACAAGCAAGTGCACAATAAACCAGGTTGTTGTTTTTTTTTTGAGGGAACTGTACATAGCAAGTTTTCTTCCCAAGAGCATTATCCATTAGAAAACACATTTCCTCACGAAGAGCTTTGATGTTGTTTATATAATGACCACAGTCAAGATTCAAGAGAAAGAGGCCATTTGTGAGGACAGAAGAAACTCAGACCTAATTAGAGAAATGGGATAGCAATCATGAACATAATGAATCGTGAAATTTATAGTAGGAAATCAGCAAAGAACAAAAAAAATGTATACTTAGCATTCATTGCACCAGCTTTCTTGTGGTGTTGGAAACCAGGCCTCTTTTCATGAGATACATAAACTAACCGTAGTAATTCATTGGCATCATTGTCAACTCCCCCACTGTGACCTAAGAAACCTGAAGTGGAAAGTAAAAAGTTCAGTAAAACTAATTTACTCAATTTGAAACATATGTAGATGCATGTTAACAAATGGAAAATAAATTTATGATCGATACATCATATAGACTACACAAGAAAGATTAGACTACAAGATTAAGGACAAGCATGTGATACCTAGATCATCTCAAGATGGTCTCGAGTGTTGTTGCATGGCCATGGAGTCCCATCGTGCATGGTCCATCCCTCCTCAGGCATTTTTTGTGCTTTGGCCACAAGAGCATTAATTTGGATCTTGTACTCTAAAATTGGGAAAAATATGGAATATGTCAAGGACAAGAAAAATCAATATACCAACAGAAGTAGCACTTGCAATTTGGAGACTTTAATGTACACTTGCCTTCATTGCTCTCCATTCTTTATCCCTCAAATAATCGATGGTTGGTGAAGATACAACAAGATACATATCAAAATGTTTCGTATTACACGGAAAAACATATGCAATATAAAATTGAGAATGATAGTTGACTTTCAAATTCACATCCTTGGCCTTTGTAACATACATGTCAAAGAAGTAATACCCTAAAGCTTCTGACAGATTTTTTCCCACAGTGGTCTTTCCACAACCCATCATTCCTGCAAAACAACAAATTACTTAAAAGTGTATCATATTACATATTGTGATGACCCCACTCCTTTCTTTTATTAATATTGCACAGATTCCAAGAGTGCATATAGTAAAATTTAAAATGATTTTGTTTTTCCAAAATAAAAAACTTACCAACAAGAAATATGCTTTTGCCATACAAGCCTAGGGAAACCTCTTCAACCTTACTCTGCAACACAAGTATTCCATGGAGAATTAGAATTATTTGACAAACTGAGTTACTGGTCAAACCTTGCTGTCAGGTAAGAAATGTGCTACTCAAAACTCTTTAAACCAATGAGTGAAGTTGAACATAAGACCCTCCTCCATTCCCTTTAGAACTTTAGGATTTGACTGAAAAGGAAAGAAAAGATAAAATTCGAAGCCAAACCTTCAAAGCCAACGTCCCCTCAGCACTGCACATGTCTGTTTTAGAAACAGTTGCATATTAAATTTAGAAGCTATTAACAAAGAAGCAAATACACCCGTCCAACTTAACTCAAGAATGTTCCCAACTTTAATGAAAGCCGAACTTACTTAGTGGTTGAGATCTAATAGTCATCTCTAACTAATATTCTTGTTGGATGTATTTCAAGGTTTTTCTACATAATTGAATGCATTTGATTTGAGTTATGGGGCATCTATCCCAATATAAAAGACAAGATGTTTGTACAAAAAGATGAACCCTAGACCTTCCATTCAAACCAAGCTTAAAAGAAGCTGGAATCTTAATGATACAAGCATAAATGGCACAAAGTGAAATCTATTTGAGATGCAAGGGTTTTCTTTAAAATCTAGCTCCTTGCTCGGTACATTCTATACATGGTACTCCTGAGAGAAGGAAAGCTTTATAACACAGAATTAGCACATGAAAACTGCAGCTATTGCAGGAATGATGAAGATGTTGACCATGTTTTTTTAAAGGTGCCCATTTTCAAATTGCTCCAATGTGTGGAGTTTGCATTTAAAAACTTGCTAGCTTCATATGAATGTTGCAGCCTAATCAAACTTGGCAATGAAGCACAGAAATGGAAGTGAATTAGTAAAAGATCAGCTTACAACGATTTGTAAAAGATCACACTTGGCAATGAAGCACAGAAATGGAAATGAATTAGTAACCAATTCCAAAAGAAGAGGAATCAGGTGCACTATAGAGTGGTCTCATGGTAGCCTGTGGCTGATCAAAGGAAAGGGAAACTTTAGAGTGGATATTATACCGCATTCCTCAAAATAGGAAATCTGGTATGTTGCAAGGACAAGGATAACAATAATAGTTGAAAGGAGTCTGAACAGACTTCATGGATTCAAATTTAGTCTTTATATGATACCAAAATATTTTTTCCAAGGAAAACCTTGATAGGGAACACACACACTTCCTTGTATATACTCAGAACTCAGAGTGATCCATCGGCACTGGACCCCATTCAGGTGCGATTGATAGGGAACCAGTTTATAATGTAAGTTATTCTTACCTCCATTTTTTTCAAAGAAAAACCTTGATAAGGAACCCACACACTTCCTAGCAAATAAACCATCCCAAATCAAACCACACAGAAAAACAACATCACTTTGTAGCGGAGAACTTAGAAATGTAGAAAGTCAAAAAAATCCAACATCCCACAAGTAAGCGATGAGCTTTAGTCAAGGAAAAATCCTGGAACTCAAATGGAAAGAAGCATCAAAAAGTAAATCAGCAGGCATTTGAAACTTGTAAATTGAAAATCCAGCTGGTCACAGTCTCTCCCAATAACTAAACTAGCCACACATGAAATAAGATGCCACATATCAAATATTATTGCCATAGCTCAAGAAAAAGGAGAGAAAGTCCAAACTCCACATCTGGTCGGCAGATTTTTGTAGAAAGAAACATGAGAAAACGTCAGACTTAATGTCAAGAGCATAAAAATTACAATGCTTGGAGGACAAAACCAAAAACAAAAAAAGGGGCTAACAATTCAATGTGAAACCAGAAACAAACCCTGAAAAAGAAAAAAGGAAAACAAAAACATATCTTGCATTAAGATTTTGCTGCGAGTTGTGACAAAACCTAACACTTATTCATAAAAAGGGCCACATAAAACGGGAAGATTTAGCAACTAGAAAACCAACAAAATCAGAAACAAAATATAACCCATATAAAAGTTTCCAATAAGAACAGGAACAAACACAACCTGCATGAATTGGACAACATTTTTACAAGGAGAAAATACAATCTCAAAGAAAATGGTAAAATTTACTTTGATTGCCAAAAACTTGTTCACAAGTACAGCCCATATCAAATTGCTGACAAGAAGGAAAGAAACTTGATGGAGTAAAGTTAGTAAACAACCCAAATTAATTTTCCAACAATTGAACTGGAAAGAAAAGGGCTATAAGGCCCTAGCAATACCAGCAAGCATTTCTCAGAGATAATCATAAACTCCAAAAAACTAACATTCCTTTCCCAATTTCCATAAGACAAACCTAAAATACAGACAAAAATACATCCCATGTCAAATTACGAAATCAACAACTCTAATCCAATCCTTTATATGCATAAAAAACATGTTTTCCCAAGTGAAGCCAATTGAGGGTATTTAATATAAGTGAGCAATGGACTTCATAGATGATAAAGTAACCATAGAATGAATTCTTAGATAATAAAGGAAGCATACAATGAAAATCATTTTGGTTTCCTTCTTTGAATCATGTAGAAGTGGGTTATAGTAAAATGTGATGAAAGGAAATAGGCATCACCTTAGAATATCTAAAGTACTCTTCATTTTTCCCTTTGAATATTTGTGCTACAGGTGTTCCACCTACAGACTCTTCAATCAACTTATCACTGCACATATACAAACAACAAGATACATATCAAAATGTTTCGTATTACACGGAAAAACATATGCAATATACAATTGAGAATGATAGTTGACTTTCAAATTCACATCCTCGGCCTTTGTAACATACATGTCAAAGAAGTAATACCCTAAAGCTTCTGACATAATTTTTCCCACAGTGGTCTTTCCACAACCCATCATTCCTGTAAAACAACAAATTACTTAAAAGTGTATTGTATTACATAATGTGATGACCCCACTCCTTTCTTTTATTAATATTGCACAGATTCCAAGAGTGCATATAGTAAAATTTGAAAATGATTTTGTTTTTCCAATATCCAAAACTTACCAACAAGAAATATGCTTTTTCCATCCAAGCCTAGGGAAACCTCTTCAACCTTACTCTACAACACAAGTATTCCATGGAGAATTAGAATTATTTGAGAAACTGAGTTACTGGTCAAACCTTGCTGTCAGATAAGAAATGTGCTACTCAAAACTCTTTAAACCAATGAGTGAAGTTGAACATAAGACCCTCCTCCATTCCCTTTAGACCTTTAGGCTTTGACTGAAAAGGAAAGAAAATATAAAATTCGAAGCCAAAAATTCAAAGCCAACATCCCCTCAGCACTGCACGTGTCTATTTCAGAAACAGTTGCATATTAAATTTAGAATCTATTAACAAAGAAGCAAATACACCAGTCCAACTTAACTCAAGAATGTGCCCAACTTTAATGAAAGCCAAACTTACTTACGTGTTTGAGATCTAATAGGCATCTCTGACTAATATTCTTGTTGGATGTATTTCAAGGTTTTGCTACATAATTGAATGCATTTGATTTGAGTTATGGGGCATCTATCCCAATATAAAAGACAAGATGTTTGTACAAAAGGATGAACCCTGGACCTTCCATTCAAACCAAGCTTAAAAGAAGCTGGAATCTTAATGATACAAGCATAAATGGCACAAAGTGAAATCTATTTGGGATGCAAGGGTTTTCTTTAAAATCCAGCTCCTTGCTCGGTACATTCTATACATGGTGCTCCTGACAAAAGGAAATATTTATAACACAGGATTAGCACATGAAAACTGTAGGTATTGCAGGAATGATGAAGATGTTGACCATGTTTTTTTAAAGGTGCCCATTTTCAAATTGCTCCAATATGTGGAGTTTGCATTTAAAAACTTGCTATCTTCATATGAATGTTGCAGCCTAATCAAACTTGGAAATGAAGCACATAAATGGAAGTGAATTAGTAAAAGATCAACTTACAATGATTTGTAAAAGATCACACTTGGCAATGAAGCACAGAAATGGAAGTGAATTAGTAACCAATCCCAAAAGAATAGGAATCAGGTGCACTACAGAGTGGTCTCATGGTATCCTATGGCTGATCAAAGGAAAGGAAAACTTTAGAGTGGATATTATACCCCATTCCTCAGAATAGGAAATCTGGTCTGTTACAAGGACAAGGATAACAATAATAGTTGAAAGGAGTCTGGACAGACTTCATGGATTTAGATTTAGTCTTTAGATGATACCAAAATATTCTAAGGAAAGATAAGACTATAGGATTAAAGACAAGCATGTGATACCTGGATCATCCCAGGATGGTCTTGAGTGTTGTTGTATGGCCATGGAGTCCCATCGTGCATGGTCCATCCCTCCTCGGGCATTTTTTGTGCTTTGGCCACAAGAGCATTAATTTGGATCTTGTACTCTGAAATTGGGAAAAAGATGGAAAATGTCAAGGGCAAGAAAAATCAATAGACCAACGGAAGTAGCACTTGCAATTTGGAGACTTTAATGTGCACTTGCCTTCATTGCTCTCCATTCTTTATCCTTCAAATAATCGATGGTTGGTGAAGATGAGAGAAAAGTAGTATTTTTTAAAAAATGTTAGGAACCCACAAGTAAAAGTAATGACATATCTGTTCCAAGAGTGAATCTGATAGTATTGAAGTTTGTAGAGCCTCAATTCAATGACAAAATACAAAATAGACTTAACTCGAACTATTTCTGGCACATTCAAACCGAACCTATGCAAAAGTACATGTCTAAATTATATTCTTCAACGCTATTCCATAGGGTAGGACTCACCACATGGTTCTAATAATGCACTAAAGGGAGGAGCACCAAAAACATGGAATGCCTGAGGTGAAAATGTTGGAAAACAGTGTAAGAAAGTCTATTGTATAAGTATACAAAGGCATTGTGATCAGATCTCCATCCATCTGTTGACGTTGGCCATAAAAAAAGTAGGCTCTTCCTCTGAGCCTCCCACAAGTGGAAAGAAGATCCAAAAGGGAGCTTAAATAGAAAAATTCATAGATAAATAAGGCATTAGCGAACCAATCCATGTTAGATGGCTCCATTTAAAATAGTGCCTGCCAGTTATCTTAAGTGCGATATTTGAATTCTGCATTTATTATATAATCAATTTGTAAGACAATATTCCCATACTTTTGGAAAAGAAAGGAAATGAGCTTGTATGAACCTATGTAGGAACCAAGGCCCTAATATGGGTCTGAGCAGCAATTCAACAATTAAAAGAATGAAAAACTCTTTGTTGTATTTATAAAGCCAATGAGCAGGAAAAAAAAGTTTTAGCAACTGCACTAAAATTCAAAGTAGGCCATTGAATAAAAACACACTATCAGAAAAAAATCTCGGTTAGAAGATTATTAATCCAGGCATTTCACGTCTCATGTTATCACTCCATTTATGATTATTCCTGAGTCCTTAGTCTCACAGTTTACATTTTCTGTATTGGAAAACAAAAGATTCATCATGCACTATGATAGTATTGACTCAGTTATAAATCTAAATCCCAAAAACATAAAACAATATTATGTGCATATCTCTGACAGACAGTGAAATATCCAGAAGAGGGCATGCTTATTCAAATTGAAATGACCTTTTTCATTATCTAAGCATATTGGTGGAAAAAGTGTGGTGAAGCAAGAAAATTTCAATATAACAAGTTACAGTCACTCATAGTTTGATAAGGAAATGAGGTCACATGCTTGCCATCCACATTCATATGATATCCTTCTAATCCTGCCCTTAAAGTAAGTAAGAACAAGCGATCCTCTGCAAAGTGAAATGGCCAATCCATTGTTGGCTTCATTTCACGACCAATAAACTGATTCAACCACCATGTTGTCTTAGATTATTTAGGTCCTTCGTCATCATCTTGAATCCATTTTCACATTTGACGTTGATTATGACACTCAAGGTGGCATCAACCTAAGATGTTTGAAATCTTCAAAGTGACAATCCTTTGCTATTTGCTATTTATGGGTTCAACACAAATTGCACTGTGACAATAAAAGAGGAATTCAATAATCCTCTATTTTCTCACCTATCTCAGCCAACTAAAGAATGGATAGATGGAAAACAAATGTAGACCTCCTTGAATCTTACACAAAACTAAGTGTTCTTACTGAGCTGAGAGTGTGACCATTGCCTATAATAACTTCCTTTTTAATAACTTAACTGTAGTTTTACACCAAATCTTGCACAAAACCCGAAAAAAATGGTCTGACTATCTGGATGAATTAAAATTTCATTCATTGTTTACAGCAAGTAGCATAGTACCAGATCTTTATTAGTGTATGTTGTCATTGACATGAATAGTGAAACATACCACATACACCCAAGACAGAGAGAGAGAGAGAGAGAGAGAGAGAGAGAGAGAGAGAGAGAGAGAGAGAGAGAGAGAGAGAGAGAAAGACCTGCCAATCATCTAGCTTATGCCAGACATTAGGTGAGGTTTGTACAAAGCTCTAGTAATGTCCTAAGTACATTGTCCACCCACAGTGCACATGTACACCATATAATTCATATTTCAAATCTCCCTGCAATTTGCAAACAAAAGCTAGATTAGGAAAACAAAGGTTGCTTCAGACAAAGAAAACACTAGTTTTAAATTACATGCAAATGGAATGATAATGATAAAGTACCTGATTGTCTTGTTCATCATTAGTAAAATGATTCAAGTCCAAAACTCTAGGATATGTAAGTTCTTTGTGTACTTTACTCCCAATGATCCTAGTATTGATGAAACGTTTAAGCTGGATTGAAGGAATCTTAGGTTCACTATCAATCGTAAGCTTTTTTGAAAAAAGAGCTACCAAGTTTGCAATTCTAACATTCATACTTGGCATCACATTCTAAAGTTTCTGCTCTCGTGAAAGAATCTAATGCCTCTATTATTGAATTTAAATTCTCCACTTCCAAACTCAAATCAATAAGAGGATCAAATGTGTCTGAGCAGTGCGAGCAATTGACACACCTTATCTGAAACAATTACATCAGTGTTATTATCATAGTTAAGCCCGGATGAACATTGAAACTACATGATAAGGTAAGAATTTTAGTTGTGAAAAATATCTATGCTATGTATAACACCTTGCAAGAGAGAAGAAGCAACTATGAAAAATAGAGTGACTGCAATACAACATACATTTCAGACAATGCCAATAAAGTGATCCCTCTCAAACTAGTGTATAAATAAGGATAATATTCAAAGTTACACAAGATCATTTAACACTCTTGTATAAGCAAACACATTAAATAATACTGCCCTTTTGATCTTAGAGAAAATATAAAGTTGAAATATAGCGCGACACCTATTACCAATAATGCAATAACCTAGTGCTTAGCCATGGTACTTGCCAAACAGTAAACAAAAGTTCAAACCCTATCGAGTAGTGTCACTTCCAATTAAAACTACATTAATCCTAACACTGGTTGGACAGAGCTAGCTAAAGGGAACCTGGGCCTAATAATCATCTTTGTAGGTGCTTAGATTACCGTAGTTCCACATTCCAAATTGAAAGCATATCTATGAATACGAAAAATGGGATATAACCCAACAGCATGTTGCTAAAGATACCCCAAAATTACATCTTTTAAAGAACTCCATTTTCAACTGCTCTTAATCACCCATGTTAAAGAACTCCCAGCACCTACTAATAAACAGAAAGTCCTGTGTATCCAGCTAAAAACTTATTCTCTTAATAAAAAACTTTCCCATTACTCCAATTGTACCAGAGCATGGTTGTTATACAGATCCTCTTGAAAATTTCTAGGCAAATAACATAAAATGAGAATGACAAAATTGAAAAAAAAATAGATATTATCATTAAAGACAGATAAGCAGTAAAATTTTGCAAGCACGTTGCAAATCTCTGTCTTCGTACAGTACCTTAGTCGTGGATGTAGTAGACTCATTATCTAGATTTAGCCTGTCAGAACCCAGGAAAGAATGTGGACCATGCTCCACTCTGTTTAACATTTGTGTACATTTAGTATGCAAAGCAACATATAGCATGCTGAACTTGATCTTTTCTACATAAAAATGACGAGAATGGAAAATCATACAACTTACTCTAAAATGCAAGAGCGATGCCTGGTCCTATTCATTCTTGACCATGACATTGTTTTAGCTTCTCTATTAAGGTTCTTATGAGATTCTGTTATTGTGAAGGACTGGGCAAATTAAATTTATAAGAAGGTGGAAAATTCAAAATCAATTAGGGGAAGAAATCAGGATGCCATCTTGGCTACTTGCCTCTACATTGCATGCAGACAAGAGGATAAACCTCGTACAATGAAAGGTATCCTATTTTTGGTCAATAGTAATCTTGTGGATGTTACATCTTGTTGTTGATTGCGTAGTTGACTGCTTTGTTATCATCTACATTTCAGAGATTTGCTCAGTTGCAATTGGAGCTTCTAAAAAGGAAGTCGGTCGAGCAAAGGAGTTCATTGTGAAACAGCTTGAGGAGGAAATGGGGAAATCCATGGAAATGGGAACCATCCATGCTGGGGATTTCCTGGTATGTGAATTTGTTTTTTCCTATTGCTGTAAAGCAAATGTTTTTAGCCTTTTCCTATTTCTACGATTTGTTCATTGAAAAGAGTGTGAACTTTTTTGGTTTTGTCTCCACAAGCATGTGGCTATGAGATGGGTTTTATGAAATTCTAAGTATTTTGTTTTCATATTTTTTATCCACAGAGGCGCTTTTGTTCACATCTTGGTATGACTCACCAGGCTATTAAGGCAGCCACTGAAGCTGTTAAGAAATCAGAGGAGCTTGACATAAGGTACTTTTCAACTACGTTATTGTGTATCTAAGCAGTCTTTAACTGGCCTATTTATTAAACTACCAGCTCTATTTAACTATTCTCAACCCTTGAGGTAATTTGCACTAGTTCTTTGTGCATATTAGTGTAGTCATGTATCTATAACACATATGCCCTGCTGTTTTTTATATATTGTTTATTTACATTTTTGTATACTTAAGCATCCTATGTACACAACACTTATAAAACTTCCAACTGTTTTTAACTTTGCACAACCCTTTGCATTTTTGTTTCCTATTACGTTTTTGCTTCAATTTGTCATGGGAGCCCACAAATCCTAGTTTCATTCTTCTATGCAAGAACACCATCAGCATTGAACATTTTGCTTCCAAGCCTTGAATTTGCCTTTTTTGCTTCAAGAGGGTTTCCATTATCATTGCATTTTGAGATTTGCATTGATTTTATTACCATAGACTTTGGTTGTTATTGAGAATATGGATGTCCCATTGCCAATAAAGTCTTCATGCCTGCCCAATACAATGTATTTCATGTATCTCCTTGAGGCAATTCCAATGGTTCCTAAGGCATTCCATAGCCCAAAGCCTCCAGAAGTGCCCAACCAGAATGTCCACAGCTTAATCAAACAAGTATGACTTGGAACAATCACTTAAGACTGGATTCCAACCACCCACAAAGGAAATTCTAAGTTACCTTAGTTCAAGAAGAAAATAGTGGAATGTACTCAAATGCAAACCTTGGAGTTGTCAGACACAGAGGAGGGAATTAGACCTTCCCAGGCTTGAAAAAGAGGCAAGCCCAAAGTATTCCCTAATTGGCATGCCAATTTAAACTCAAAATAACCAGCATTGCCCAGCATACTCAATCATAACCAGTGATTGACAATTCAACTAGATCCCATAATGGAATTTGAATTTTTTAATTCAAGAGGGAGAAAAATGCAGCCTCCATTCTGCAGATGCAGTGAAACAAGAAACAAAACCCAGAGCTAATCTACATGAGAAACACTGTCTAGACCTTCTCCAACTCAAGAAAGAGGTAGGCTGAGCGTATCCTCAAAGCACCAGTCGAAATTGAATGCAGAGGAAGACCAATAACACTGTCCCAAATCTAAATCCTCAAAAATCTGCCCAATAGCTAAATATACCCACAGAGCTCTGTTGAAATGATTTACCTGGAGGTACAGCTTTGCTAAAGAAGACAACCACCAAGCACTTCATACATGGCGTCCCCTGCCAGTCTTCACTCGATGCCATGACTATCACAAACTTCAAAATCTCACCTGAAACTTATATTAAGTTCAACATGTTTCAAAATGATGGCAGCGATTTAAAGTTTTGCATTTGTGAAGATGCCATGAGGATGATGAGCACAACATCCCCTTTTCATCTATATGATTTTCTCTTTCTTTGACATAGCGACACATACAAAATAAGTGCATTACGGGGTTTGCATTCATTTGAAAATTACAGTTAATGCTTCTTGAGAGTTAAAGGTATTTGTTTCTCTTACGAGTTATGCTTTGTTTTTGGCATTTATTTGAACCTGTATAATGCATTTTTTGTTTTTTTTGCAGGAGGAGCCCTATATCAAGTTGTAAGAACATAATACTATGTGCTTGTGAAAGAATAATACTAGCCATATAATTTTGGGAACCAGAGCCATTAGAAAGAATTGTATTCAATTCAACTGGATAATTAGAAACAGTCTTACAGATCCCAAAGATAAGTCAGGTTAGCCAGTTCTACTGGAATTTGTCCCTTTATGTCAATTGCATAGGCTTTCCTGCAAGCAAGAAAGAGGCTAATGGGTTAGGATACTTGAAAGGCCTTTTGGGGCTTACATCTAAAATCAACAAAGGACACTTCATGCTCATTGGAAGAGTAACGGTTTGTTGTATCTAATTTGAGCGGATAAATTAAGAACCTTGAAAAGAAACTAAAGATTTAAAAGAATTTTTTACAATTGCACAATATGGCAAATGTTTTGGTTGTTAAAGCTACAATCACACTTGAAGGCAAGATTCATAGAAGGATCCATAATTTGAGTACTATCTATGGCTCGTTCAGTGTAGGGATCTCCAGTAAGGTTCCATGGAGTTTTCCATGTATTAGAAGCTATATCGGTGCTCCATTTTTGAGCAAGTGACTTTAATACAATAACTGTGAGCAAGGAAAAGGAAATGAATTGATCAACAGAAAAAATTATTGATAAAATATTGATAAAAATCGGAGGACAAAAGAATTATTGCAGCTCGCGGTATTTAAAAAAAAAAATTCCGCGATTACCTTCTTTTGGGTCCGTCAGGGATGCTGCTTGAGCTTGCAGAAATGAAGTGACACACCAAGAAATGCTCAGAAAAGTGTAGAGACTCCAAATTGGGGATGAGATTTGAAGCTTAACCATTGATGGCTGGGTTTTCTACTTGCACGGGCTGGCAACTTGGATGATACAGACATGGATTGGTGTTTCGGGAATTGGTAACAGAGGCCCAATTACGGTTTAAAGAGGAGCATTGACACATGTTGTTTTGCAAACCTTGACCCATAGGACTGGCCTTAATCCTTTCTTGTACTCACTTTCATTTTCGTTGTCATTGACAGGGAGCTTATGCTTGCGAGTTGTTTCTATACTTATTGACTTTCTACCATCTGTCTCTTTTCCCTTCCTATAATCATATACCCTATAATCAGTAGGCCTTGCATCAACAGACCTTCTACCACCCTCTATATCTTCCAGCTTTCATCGGAATCCTTGTAGCTGAATATCCGAGCAGATCACTAACTTTGCCCTCTACACTCAAAGAACTCCTAGGTGGCACAATCTTTTCGTTGTCTTGTTTCGCATTCCGCTTGCCCCAACTGAACCAACCCTTCTTCTCTTCCTTGACTTCCTTAAGTCCCATTGCCTCAACAACATCCCCATTAGATTTGGCACCAGATAACAAACCCACATTGTGTTTCTCTTCCCTACGAAGGAATTCCTCCCTTCCATAGCAGCTATGGCGGTGTCCAACATCCAATGCCTCATCCTCCTGCATCCCATCACCCCAATTTCCAAACGATCCATCTTCAAGGCATTCTATAGTTGCTTCTTGTCCTCCTCTGTCAATAGACCTGCATAATCCTCCTCAGTCTCATATCTCTCGTTATCAATTGTATAGCTATCCCCTGCAGAGGCTGCAAATAGTTCCTCATCAGTCATCGCCCCGGGAACCCGCCTGGACTTCACACCAAGCATCACATGGTGCATATCATAGATCTTGGCCTTCCAAGGCCCGACCATCTCAGCCTTCTCTTGCCTTCTCCAAGTGATATGAGGAACCAACTCAGCTTGAGCAACATCAATCCCAGGCTTGTACATATTTGTCTGTGACATCGCAGCAACTTCTTGTGCAATCTCGACATCAGAAGGCTGAGACCCGGCACTATCCAATGCATTCATAATTTCCTTATCCTTGTGGTATAACACACATAGAGACCCAGGTGCGACCCTCCCATCCCCAAGAAACAAAAAACTCTGATATGGTCTCTAAATCTGAAAACCATCAAACCCCGCAAGGGTCATATCGGCCCTCAAATTGGACCCTCTTTTACATATCTTGTATGTATCTGAAGCTGCAATGCGGCCAATGAAGGGTATCACAGAGCTCTCAAAAATGAAAAGTTATCTCCATATAAAAATCCAGCATTCCCTTCATGGCAGCCATGACCTTGGGCACCCTCCTGCACCATTTCTCCCAGGCAAGGGATTGATAATGCTTCATGATGATCATAGCAATTTCCTCTTCCCGTGCACATACCGCTTCCTGCAAGGCACTCTAGCCCTGCTCAGTCTGTAGACTCCAATCTGTGCTTGCAGACCTGAGCATCTCGGCCGCCTTGGCATCCCCATTCGCACAACCAGATGAGTTGAATAGAGCAGGGAGTGCACCTGAAAACCTGCATTACAACTTGGGTGGCCTTCCGGAGGTAAGTCACCACCAGACCTGCGAACCTCCTGAACATGCAACTGCCACGGCCCAGGAGAAGACACCACGCGAAGATGTGGACAACACACAAAAAAAAGCACTAGAAACCAGAAACCACCGGATCACGAAGAAGACACGTGGAGAACCAGCGGATCCCAAAGAAGACACAGAGAAATATGGTTGGCTAAATAGACGACGAAATGAACAGTGGTTTTCCAAAGAACTTAAGAGAAAAACGCCTTACGACGTAAATATAAAACCAATTCATATTTAATATATCTAATTATTTTATGGGTCTTTAAAGGGGTATGAATAATTGGATCTGTATCTTGATTGAGATTTGAGAAACAAAATTAATATCAAATATAAAACCAATTCATATTTAATGCATTTAATTGCTTTGCTTTATGGGTCTTTAGAGTGTATAGAGTCTTTGATTGGTATTTTGAGAAGTTTGTATAAGTAAAATTTATTTTGAAAACATAAGGAATCTCTTAATGTTTGGAATCAATATTTATTTTATGAATTAGTGTTTTGAGAAGTTTGTATAAATAAAAAGATGTTGATATAGTTTCAACAAAGAATATTGTTATGGTTTTAACTAATTTTATTTTTTATTATTAAATATTATAATTTATAAATGTGATTTAAGAGTATTATAATTTATTAATATGATTTTAACCAAAACATATTAAATGTGTAAAAACATTATCATTATAAAAAAAAAACTTTAAAATATTTTTTTTTAAAGAATGCCCTTTAATTGTAATAATGTTAATAAGAGCATTGCTTGCAACATTTTTCTAATTATTTGATTTTATAACTTATTTTTATTGTAGTTTACTAATTTAAGCCTATAATTAATAAAGAAGCTGGATCTCTTCAAGTAAAAATTTGTAATCTCATTTTACATATTATGAGCATACAAAATATTATGTTGATTTTACATTATTAATAGATGATGACATGATGATAACATGTGTTTTATTGCATTCCTTTCCATCTTGTTACATTTCTATAGTTTCATAGTTCTTTACTTTATATTGTAAATGTCTAAAATGATCATATGATATTATTATACAAGGAAATTAATAGTGGGTTATAAAAGTTTTGAACAAACTCCACCTCAAGAGATGGATAAGGTGTGCCATTAAGTCTAAATACTTATGAATACAAAAAATAATTAAATAATGATAAATTAATAAGATCAATAAAAAGTATGATCCTTAAACCTAATCAAGTGAAAATCAAATCTTTATATTTATCCAAGTATACACAAGGGTACCAAATATTTATTTAAATTTAGGTTGAAACTTATAAGAATTAGTTAAGCTTGAAAGAAATGTATATGGTCTAACAAAATTCATATTATATGAATGAAAATTATATAAATAAATATTTGTACTGATTTATTTGATCAACTATAACAATATTTAGATTTAAATTAAAATTGCATTAAATGGAAAAGGTAAGAGTATCGTCAATCTAGATCTAGTAATGTCAAATAAGTAATTTTGAAATAATTTTGGACCTAATTTGATGAATGTTGAATCTTAAAATTAATCAAAATTAACACATGGTCTTTGTATCCTCCCATGTAGTAGATTGTAGGTCATACTTGTCTCACTAATCGTATATGTGTAATGGTTCAATGATGATGGTTCCCTCATCCGAGGCTTGTAATTCCATTGAAGTTTATGAGATTTATGGGTTAGATCATGATACAAATACATGAAAAACATCATGATTTTTATTCAAGGTGGGTGTTAGTGTGTAATATTTTAACCCATAAAATATTAGCCAATCACCATAGAAAGAATAGATAATGTAATTTATGAAATAAAAGTATTTGTTTAGAAATCTACAAATCCATCCAAAATTAGATAATGATGTAATGAAACAAAAGTTTTCATTATGAATGAGCTATTATATGGTATTTTTTTAAATAAAAAAATTATTTTTATCTTATTTATTTCATTTTCTTTAAAGGTCATTGCGTCGAGAGGCGCTCTACAACCCATTATGGGGTAGATCTTGTAACGTTACGTAACGTTACATAATGTTATGTCGGCTATAAAAAAAAATAGAACATAATGTTATGTCGGCTATAAAAAAAATAGAACATAATGTTATGTCGGCTATAAAAAAAAGCACATACGTAATAAATGTCGGCCAGAAAAAACCTAATATGGGGGAGATGTTGTAATCTTCCTAACTAACAAAACAATAAAAAGTAAAAATTTAATTATCCGTAAAAAAATATGGGTGAGGAAAAAAACACAATATGGGGGAGATATTGTAACTTTTTTACTTAACAAAATAATAATAAAAGTTGGCCTTGCACATGGTTTTAAACAAACCATGTGCATGGTTTTAAAACCATGTATGAGGAAATATTGTAATGTTAGTTCATAACAAAATAAAAAATAATAAAAAATATTATATGTGGGCCATAAATAATATTAAATATTAATAATAAAATATTATATGTGGACCTTAAATAAAAATATGTGTCTTTTGGTTTGAATCAAATCAATGGATACCTACAAAGAGATTTGATCCCTCTCGGCGCTTGATAGAGCCTAGGATTTGGATCTACGCTGGTTTACTATTATTTGAGGCATCTTTGAGCCGAGAGGCACTCTACATCCCAATGTTTGTAACATGTATGCAAAAAATAATAGTGATAGTGAATATTATGGGAGAGATCTTGTAACATGATGTAACGTTAGTAAAGTTTGTAACATGTCGGCAAAAAATAATAGTGATAGTGAATATTATGGGAGATATTTTGTAACACAAAATAAAAAATAATATCAGTTTCGTAAGGTTATTTTTATTAATAAAAAATAAATTTTCTAATAGACCAAAATAAATTTCGGTGACAAAAACAATCTAATATGGGGGAGATGTTGTAATCTTCCTACCTTAAAAAACAATAAAAAAGGAAAAAATTAATTATCTGTAAAAAAAATATGTGAATCAAGAAAAAAACATAAAATTGAATTATTCCCCAAAAAATGTTGGCCTTGCACATGGTTTTAAAACCATGTGCAAGGGATTCTAAACAACACATGGTTTTATTGTACATGGTTTAGGAGGCTTTGCACATGGTTTTTAAACCATGTGCAAGGCCTCCTAAACAACCCATGGTTTTATTGTACATGGTTTAGGGGGGCCTTGCAAATGGTTTTAAGACCATGTGCAAGGCCTCCTAAACAACCCATGATTGTAGGAGGGCCTTGCATATAGTTTTAAAACCATGTGTGGGGAAATGATGCAATGTTCGTTCCTAACAAAATAAAAAATATTATAAGTCGGCCATAAATAATATTAAATATTAATAACA
Organism: Pseudotsuga menziesii; assembly: GCA_001517045.1. Taxonomy (NCBI): domain Eukaryota; kingdom Viridiplantae; phylum Streptophyta; class Pinopsida; order Pinales; family Pinaceae; genus Pseudotsuga; species Pseudotsuga menziesii. The sequence goes on from LPNX010274115.1 coordinate 97,823, forward strand.
ATAAAATTATATGTGGACCTTAAATAAAAAGATGTGCCTTTTGGTTTGAATCAAATCAATGGATACCTAAGAAGAGGTTTTCACCTAGAGAGATTTGATCCATCTCGAGGCTTGATAGAGCCTAGGATTTGGATCTACGCTAGTATAAGTACTCACAAAACGACGACCCCCCATATCTATCCTCATTTACTTTTTTAATTCCAATTTTTTTGAACATGTTTTTTATAGACACTTTTAAGATTGTTGTACATATTTTTTAATTTTATTTTATGATATATTTTAATTATTATTAAATTATTAATATAAATAATAATTTTTATGTGTACGTAAAAGCGTGACCAAAAAAATATCATTTTAAGATATCAAAATCAATATTTTTTCATATGAATATGGAAATAATATATAAGTGATTGTTAAAATTATTTTTTGAAAATTTTTAAAGCACATTTTTTAATTTTTATAATAAATACTTTAAATAAATTTATAAACAAATTTTCTTGCCTCAAAGTGAGACACATTACCATGCTTTTACCCAACAACTACACAAGATTTAGGCTGGAGACCAAGTCATTCTTCATTTGCAACCTTACAAGAACACCTCTCTCAAAGACAAATGCCACAAAAAACTAGCACCTAAATTTTATGGCCCATATTTGGTTCTTCAGCATAATGGTCAAGTGGCCTAAAAATTGGCACTTCCAACATATTTCAAGATAAACCTAGTATTTCATGTGTCATGTCTAAAGAAAGTAGTGGGTTTGAATTGTAGAGTTCAAACCATATTACTAGAATTGGATGAAAAGGGAACCATTTGGCTACAAATAGTTCAGCATTGTTGAATACTGGGGAGCGTTAGTTATGTCAATGCAATATCAAGGATTTTTTTATCCAATGATAAGATATATCACCAAAGGATGCTATTTGGGAACCAAGATCCATTTTGCAGCAATTTCCATATCTCCATCCTTGAGGACAAGGATGCGCGGAGGGCATGTTAGGATTCTACCATAACGCCCTACTTTATCAATGGACGTGGCTAAAAATCCCATTAGAGGGTTAGTTATTAGTACTTTAAAGTGAAAGAGTCATCTTTATTAAATAAGGCCCATTAGGAGGTTAACCCTCATGAAGGACCACAAGTAGTTAGGGTTTTGAGCTATGGAAGAGCTATAATATATAGAATAACTAGCTAAGTAACTTTTTGTCAAGTTTTGTGATTGTAACTAGAGCTCTACTCATAGGAGATTGTCCCCTCGATGAGGCCAGTGAACTTTTCTCTTGTTGTTTAGGATCAATAAAGATAATATTCTACAGTTGTTATCTCTTATGTGTATGGCAATTGGCTAATATTTTATGGGGTAAGAATATTACACACTACCACCCACTTTGCATAACAATGATGATGCTTTTCATATATTTGTATCATGACATTATCTAGCTGATAAATCTCATAAAGTTCAATGGAGGGAATTGCAAGCTTCGAATGACGAAGGAATCATGATCGAACCATTACACATATTGGATCTAAGGGTTTGACATCTCAAGCACCACTTGGTGGACCATGCTAAGGTCTAGTGAGACAAGTATAACCTATGATCCACTACATAGGACAATACAAAGACCATGTGCTAATTTTGGTCAATTTTAAAGTTCAATGTTCATCAAATTAGGTCCAAAATTATTTCTTTGACATTACTCGGTATTGTTTTCAAGAAAATGATATTCTTATCTTTTTCATTTGAAGAATATTTAAATCTATATGCTATAATTGTTGGTAAAAATAAATCATTACAAATATTAATTTATATAAGTTTTCCTTCATATGATATGAATTTTGTTAAACCATATACATTTCTTTAAGTCTCCACAAATTCTTATAAGTTCAAACCTAAATTTAATTATTTGGTATCCTTATGTATACTTTGATAAATATAAAGATTTGATTATCACTTTTTTAGGTTCAAAATTAATCCTTTAACGTTTTTGGATCATGTTTTCTATTGATCTTATTGATTTATCATTATTTGATGTTTTTACTATTTATAAGTATTTAGACTTCATGGCACACCTTATCCCTCTCTTGAGGTGGAGTTTATACAAAAGTGTTGTCACCCACTATTAATCTCCTTGTCTAATAATATCATATGATAATTCTAAACATTTACAATATAAAGTAAAAAAACTATGAAACTATAGAAATCTAAAAAATGGAAAGAAATACAATAAGACAAGTGTAGTCATGTCATTTCTATTAATAACATAAAAATATTCTCTGTCATTTCTATTAACAACATACAAACATAAGAATATTTTGTATGCTCGTAATATGTAAAAATGAAAAAATGAGATTATAATGTTTTAGTTGAGAATGAAGAGGCCTAACTTTTTTGTTAACTCCAGATATAGATTAATAAAGTATGATAAACATCCACATTTATTAATAAAATATAATAAACATAAATAATAAAATCAAACAATGAAAAATTATTACAACTTTTAATAATACTCTTATTAGTATTAATAAAATTAAAACTTGTTACAACCTCTAATAAAGCTCCTATTAATATTAATAAAATTAAAGTCATTCTTTAAAAAAGCCTTACAAAAAATATTTATAAATTTATTCCTTTTAAATAATTTTTTTTTACACAAATTTAATATAATTCAACTAAAATCATATTATTAAATTATAATATTTTTAAATCACATTCATAAATTATAATACTTAACAAAAATATTTTATCTATAACAATATTTTTTATTGAAACTAACCATAAAAATTCACTTAAACAAATTTCTCAAAATACCAATCAAAGGCTCCATACCCTCTAAAAACCCATAAAGCAATTGGATGGATTAAATATAAATTGGTTTTATATTTGATGTTAATTTTGTTTTCCAAATCTCAATCAACCTACATCCATAAAATAATTGGATGCATTGAATAAATATAAAAAACTTTATAATCGTAAATAATACATTGTCTATTTACAAAGTTTAACCTAAAGATTCTTAAAGTAAATGGATGTATTAAGCATAATTGGTTTTAAGATTAACAGAAAAACTCCAACACCTCACACATTGTAAGATCTAGCAATGTTTTTGAACGTTCTGTAAAATGTAGCAATGTTTTTGAACGTTTTGAAAATTCAATAAAAATTTATAGCAAAAAAAATAGTAAAAACCAGGAAAAGAAACATATAGAAAACAAACACAACTCCTTATTGATCTGGTCTATCCGTTCTGATCACCATCTTTCCCTCATCTGATCTCGTGATAGATATTGGTTTGGAAAATAGGTAAATGACAGATGAGGAGATCGAATCCTAACGACTGAAAATTTCCATTGGTTACTCAGAGCTCAAGTCACAAGAAATATCTCAAATCTTTCCAATGATCTTAGAGCAGGATCCGCAATCTCAAAGTAGGTGAATGACAGATGAGGAGATCGAACCCTAACGACTGAAAATTTCCATTGGCTACTCAGAGCTCAAGTCACGAGAAATATCTCAAATCTTTCCATTGGTCTTAGAGCAGGATCCGCAATAGGATCAGCTTATATGAAAGTAGGTGAATGACAGATGATGAGATCGAATCCTAACGAGTCACGACTGAAAACTTCCATTGGCTACTCAGAGGTCAAGTCACGAGAAATATCTCAAATCTTTCCATTGATCTTAGAGTAGGATCCGCAATCGGATCAGTTTATCTGAAAGTAGGTGAATGCCAGATGAGGAGATCGAATCCTAGCGACTGAAAACTTCCATTCGCTACTCAGAGCTCAAGTCTCGAGAAATATCTCAAATGTTTTCGTAGATCTGCGAGCAGCATCCGCAATCGGATTAGCTTGTCTGGAAATAGGTGAATTGCAGATGAGGAGATCGAATCCTAACGTCTAAAAATTTCCATTGGCTACTCAGATTTCAAATGTCGTGAAATATCTCAAATCTTTCCATTGATCGTTGAGAAGGATCCGCAATCAATGAATTTCTCTAAAAAGATTTTATTTAGTAGTGGATTTGTAATGAAACTGTCGAGAATATTAATGCGTGTAATTTCTTCGAAACAAATAAAAAACAACCTTGAAAGGAGGGCCCTTGCTATCTTGTTGCTTAGTGGTGCCTCGGATATAGTCTTGTTTGATTGCGGAGTTTAATTGGGGTTTACAAATATTCTGGATGTTAAAACAAGTTCATTAGTAAATGGGACTTGTATTAAGGTAGGTTTTCAAAATTTATTTCGATGGACGTAATATTTGGTATTTGGTGGGCATGGCCGAGGTAAGAGAAGATTTGAAGAGGTGTATTAATTTTAGTGCTTTATTTTTTTAGGTCTTAAAATGGTATAAGGGAATAAGAAGAATTGGAGACATCTTTTCTCTGGCACACGCTCGAAAATTTTCCCCGGAGGCCAAGGGAAACTTTTCCCCGGAGGCTAAGGGATACTGGTTCATTGCTGAAGTTCTGGAGTGGCTGTTGCCGTGGAAGAAATTTATTTCATGGCTCGAATATGGCAGAATCAGACTAAATAATGAGAACTACTCTTTGATCTGGACTTATAATAGTTTTAATGGGGATATAACTGCTGCTCTGGGGTATGATCTCATTGCCAAACACTTCCATGAGCCCACCTCTGATCAGTTTCAGGTGCTGGACCTTCTTTGGTTGTTCAACATTCCTTCAAAAATCAGATGCTTTATTTGGCTTGTGGTAAAGAATCGCGTGTTAACCTGGGATAATCTCCAAAAACGAGGTTGGTAGGGTCCTGGTGTGTGTGCTCTCTGCAGGCTGGACGAAGACTCGGTTCAACATCTGTTCATAGACTGCATTATAACTAAAAAGGTTTAATGTACTGTATGTGAGCAGTTCTGCTTCCCACCCTTAAAAAAATGTTCTGTCAGCTCTTTTTTAGAACTTTGGTACAAGAGCTTATCTGCTTACTCTGCCTTCAGCTATCTGCCTCTCTTCATTTTCTGGAGCATGTGGAAAATGAGAAACTATTGTATTTTTGAAAACAAAAAGTTATCAGTATTTAGTATCATACAACAGGTTGAATCTCTCTTCCACTTTTTCCCTGTTCCGAAGCAAAAGCAGAAGATTAGATGTATTGGGACCAACCCACATATCTTTTTTCTTTGTGGCTTCTTTGATGGGGCTGCTGCTGAAAACCTTGGGGGAGTTGGGTTCGTGTTGCATATGAGTGACTCTCATACTCTTAGCTTCTCTCTAGGCTGTGGCAGAAGCACAAATACAAGAGCTGAACTTCTTGCACTCTAGGCTCTACTTGCTGTGTCAAAGCATTTGGGGATCCCTCTCCTTACTATCTTTGGAGACTCCTTAGTCATTATTAATTGGGCAAACAGGAAAGCTTCTTTGGACTCTCCCAGCTTGAGCCATTGGTGCAAGGACATAAGGTCCCTTATGTTAAACTTCTCTCCATTGACTCTCAAGCATATTTATTGTGAGCATAATCAACAGGCTGACTCTCTCTCAAAGAAGGCTTTGGTTTTAGATCTTGGATTTGGAAACCTTACTGAATTTATGGAAGCTATGATCATTGATCATGGGAATTTTCATCTTTTTTAAGCTTAGTGCCAGGACTCAGTCCCCTCTTTTTGGGCACTGGTTCTGCTTTTTCTTATGACAGATTGGATCTGAGTCGACCTTGAAGGGACTTTCAGCCTACTTTTTATGCTCAGGATGGAAAGCTTGGTAGTCCATCTTCTGTCTTAGAGATCAGCATGATCTATTTTGAGAGTTGTTTTTTGTTTTTTCTTTGCTGAGAGCTAGCACTGTTTGCTTGAGGGGGCTCTTATTTTGTTCTTGTTCATGATAGCATGGTCTGATTGCTGCTCCTATAGTGACTAGAGGGATTCCCAAATGCTGTGTTTCACACATGATTGAAGCCTATCTATGATGGCTGCTTGTATAGGATGCCCTTTGATTCATAATTGAATAACAAGGTCTGGTATTTTTTCTTCTTGAAAAAAGAAGAATTGGAGACAATAGTGAAACTACATAAACATAAATATATATAAAGATATAAACTATATTATTTTAAATAAACTTTTATTAGCTCATTTTGTAATTTGTAAATGAAGACCTTTGAAGTATTTTTTTTATCTTAAGAAGATTATATTCATATCATAATTTGAAGATGTTAGACTATAGAGTAGGTCCTTTTTTTCTTTTTGATCAGTTGTTGAAGCACTAAAAGGGCTAGTCTTCTGAACTAGCTTGAAGATTGGATCATTTGGGTTATGCATTGTATATATGAAAGAACATATTCTGAAAAGTTTTGTTAGAAACTCTAAGAATGATGTATTATTTCCTTGATTTAATATAAATAACAACAATTTTTTTAATTTTTTTTTTTTAAAGAAAGCCATGCTTAGAATGTTGAATGCAGAAATAGAAATCCATACTTACAATGTTGGAGGAGAGCCTCATAATATTTGTGAGACTTTTAATGCAACAAACTTATTGTGAAATTCGAAATGGTTTCCTTCCAACAATATTCTTTATTTTGCCTCAACCTTATTATACTAGTCAATTATGGTGACCCTCCTTACTTCATATCTACCTTGTTTATCTAGCCACAATAAGTATATGGATTTGATTTGAAGTGAACGAAGGTTTTAATCCAATAACTCTAAAACGATGATCAATGTAAATGCTTATGTCTACATTACTAAACTAGTCTTAAAGATACAAATATTTAAAACACATCTTTTAAAATTACCAAATGTCCTCGCCTATTAGAAACATTATGTCCAAAATATAAAAGGTTTTTACATAAATGATGTAAGGTAGATTAAGGAATGCTTAATCATCATCTTTTAATATAGCCTTATGCAAATTATGTTGGAGTTTCTCTACCAAGGTTTTTTCTAAGATTATTGTAGATAGATAGATAGATTTATTATAGCCTTATTCAAAATATATATGCAAATTATGTTGGAGTTGTTCTCCCAAGTTTTTTTCTAAGATTATTGTAGAAAGAGTTAATGTAATTTTTTGAGTATGAAATTCCTTACATTAATGATAGCTAGTGCTTAGTGAAAGGAATTTCTACTTACTTTTTTTAAAGGAACTTAATAAGGAGAAATGCATGTTTTTGTTGGTTGTGGAGCTTGATCTTCTTGATTCAGAGATGTTATTTCAGCCGTGTTTGCATCCCAACACCTAACAAGGGGTGTATGGGGGATTGCTCCCCCACTATAGTGGTCAGGGGGGTCCAGGGGTGGCGATGACTGTTTTGGGAGACCCCCCTGGTGGAGGTTCGGGGCAGTGCCCTCGTACGAAAAATTTAGGAAAAAATGCGTTGTAAAATGTTGTAATTTCAAAGTCATGACTTGGTCAATAATGGGTGATTTATGGGCCCACGGTATTTTCCCATGGTATTGCCTTTATAAAAGGAATGCATTGTAAAACGACTATGTATTATATTGTACCATTGTAAAAAAATCTATGTGATTGTGAGACACTGAAGAGGAAGTGCAATGGGGTTGCTACAGGTTGTATCCCTTCATTTTTTTGGGTGGTATAATAATAATGGACTGGCAATTTCTATGTGGACGTAGTCCATCTTGGGTGAACCACGTTATATATTTATTTCTCTTGTAATGTGTTTAATATTTGCATCTCGTTTAATTGCTTAGTTGTTTATTTGTTTAATTGTTATTGCTCTGCGATACTGTTTTTATAACAATTGGTATCAAAGGCAAAATGTATATTTGGCTGGTAAACTCGCAGGAAAGAAGGGTTCCTGGTTTGAGTGGGAGCAATGACAGAAGAAGGAAATTTTAGGGTCGAGAAATTTAACGGCCAAAACTACTAGTTATGGAAGATGCAAATGGAGGACTATATGTACTTGCGGGATCTATACCTACCGTTGGGCAGAAAAACAAAACAATCGGTGACTATGAAGGATGGAGAATCGGAGGTTCTTGATAGAAAGGAACTGGGAAGAATACGGTTGTGCCTGGCTTCATCGATGGATTTTAATATCTCAAAAGAAAAGACAACAAAATATGTGATGAGTGCATTGGCTAAGCTCTATGAAAAAACCTCAGCTTCCAACAAGGTATTTTTAATGAAGCATTTATTTAATATGAAGATGTTAGAAAGTGGATCTGTTGCTGACCATTTAAATGAATTTAATACGCTTACTAGTCAACAAAGTTATGTAAAAGTGAACTTTGATGATGAGGTTAGGGTTCTTCTAATCTTGTGCTCATTGCCAGAAAGATGAAATAGCTTGCTCATGGCTGTAAGTAACTCTATCCCTGTTTCAAACATTCTTAAATTTGATGATGTTGTTGGTGTTATTCTTAGCAAGGAAATGCAAAGAAAAAGCACAAGTGAGACATCAGGTAATGTTTTGACCATGGAGAGTAGGGGACGACAAAAGGAGAGATGAAGGAGCCCAGGTAATTGCAGCAAGTCTAGAAAGGGCATATCCAAGTCTAAATTTGGAAAGCTGGAGTGCTGGAACTGTGGTAAGAAAGGACATCTGAAGAAAGACTGCATAGCTCCAAAGAATAAAGGAGACGATACTACTCAGGAAGCAAATGTAGCATGTGATGTGTTACAAGATTCTTTGATTCTTGCATTAGATAATACTAGTGATTACTGGGTAGTAGATTCAAGGGCTTCATGTCATGCTACACCCCATGGGATTTTTTTTTGATGATTATGTTCCAAGTGATTTTGGACAAGTTTTATTGGGGGATGATGAACCATGTAAAATTGTTGGAATGGTTAAGGTACATATTAAGTTAAATAATGGAAATGAATGGCTGCTAATGTTAGGATTTACAATCCTCCCTTGTCCAAACTAGTTGATTAGATTATATTTTCCTAACTTAGGAGTCATTTAGTTATTATTGGGTCCACTAATACAATTGGGTTCACTTGGCCTAATGGGGCCACATGTACCAGTCACTAAAGTGTGGGGAACACAGTTAGAGGCTAACTGCAATTGATTGCACATTCATGCATTAATTTATGCGCCTTCTAGGAGCCACTGGGAGTGCTGGCACTAGCCTGCTTCAGATGTTGGCAGTTGGTGACTAGGGAAGTTTAGTTATGCTTCAGTTACATTCATTTAGATGTCCTCCAGTTCAGTTAGCGTCAGTCTTGTATGGTTGCATGTGGATAGGCCTCTATTCTCACCTACTTCTCACCTACCACATCAGTTAGACTAGTTTAACTGATTATAACTAATTGAGAGACTGAATTAGACAACTGGAGATTAGCTAGTTATCTACGAGAGTGATTTAGACACTTCTAGCTAACCATGCAGTCAGATTGAGTTGGTGATTCGAATCCTATCCACATGATTCGAATTCTCCTTTATGTAACACTGTTATATACTCTTGGGATTAATGAAGTTTATACTGTAATTATACTGAGCAATACTTGTCTGTTTCCTGTGAAATTTGTCTTATTCAGTGGGTATTATTCATTCCTTTACATTGCATAATAATTCAATATAATTGCACTCATTTCCTGAAGATCAATGGCATATTAATTCTAATATGGTATTAGATCCTCCTCAGGAAATATTCGAGTCTGTCTAATCTCCATTGTACACTAGAAGCAACTGAGTTTCCATATAAGTCCCACAAAGAGTGCCTTGCTAACTCTGGATTCATTCAGAGTGGCGATGCAGGCATGACGAACCCTGAAAAAGTGTAGCTTATTTCTGACATAGTGCAATTTTTTTTTGTATTTGCAGTGTTTTCTTACAGGTGTTATAGCTGATTTTACCACACATGGTTGATCACATATTTATGGCCTTCCATGTCCCTCTGTAGACTCTTTATACCCCATGGACTGATATTGTACTTTGATGTTTCCAAGTTCATCCCTAAAAACACCTGTTTATTGCTGTACGCGACTTTTAATCCCATACTCACGTGTACATGCGACTTTTGACCTCAAACACACATACATAACGATGTGTGCATAAATCCAAATATTTTTGGAGTTTTCCTTCATGTGTGTCCAAACCACTTGACTCTTGGCCTTCCATATGCCTCGAGAACGCTCGGATTTGACCCTCCATTACCCCTTTGGAGTGCTATATAAGGAACCCCTTGGATACATTGAAGGAGAGGAATTGAAGAGCAAAGAAACTATACTCCATTGTTTCCATAGCTTGCAGATACTTGAGTCTACATCCTTTTGTCCCTTTGGAACACTTTGTGTTCTTCCCAAGATTGCCTTTGCTTGTAAGCTTGCTATCAAGAGATGGAGGATTGAGGTGGTGGAGGACTCAGTTTCTCCGGTTCGCAGATGTGCCGACAGAGGTTGTCACTTGTTTAATCTCTGATTTGATTAATAGAAATATCTTTTCCTGTCCAATAATGTGCATTTGAATGAATATTGAATCCATTGATATGTTTAATTTCTTATACATTGTTGATCATATATGCTAGAGTAGATCTAACACAATATTATATAGCATGCTTGTCTTGTTTGCTATTGTTGAGAGAAAATTGCTAGTGCAAGCAGGATTGGAAAAAGCTCAATAGGGATTTACTTCAATCATCCAGAATAAGGTAGGATTCAAGATCCTTTAGTGTTAGATGATTCGTTTCTCTTGCATATTGGGAAGGGATTGATTTCTCATGTCTAGCTGTCTATTGTGGTACACCCCAAGCCATAGGAAGTTTATTTCCGTAACATAATTGGCGATGATTGGTTTTAACATCCACTTGAATTTTCTATAACCTTATGACCGTTTCATCTTAACCTTAGGTACGAACCCACTCTATCTTGTCACAGAACCTTCTTGCTGCTTTTAGAAGTGACATGTTGTGAATGGTAGAGATTTCCCATACATGGGTACCCTAGTTAGATCTTGTATTGCATTTGGTGCCCATGCCGACATTTCTCCTTTAGGGTGTGGGAGTCCTTTGTATAGTACCACCATGACTTTGAGCAAGAGCTTCATAGTCCTCTTGAACCTTATGCTGGCCTTTCCCTTGGACTTCCTTGTATATGTCAAGTTGTAATTGCATTATCATGAATTTTGCTTGCCTTATTGAGCCTTATGCCAGATTCCCTGACTTTGATTATCAGCCATATGCCCCGAGCTTGTCTCATGTCTAGCCAAGAAGATCCTTTTTTACATATCTTTTGCAGCTTGATTCCCCATTTTTTACCGAGAGGGGACCTTCCCTCGAGTGTCGTTATCCTGCACATGTTACCTTGCATTGAGCATAGGTATGTTTCATTTCCTTTAACTAGTTTGCTTGTCCCCTAACACTCGTCTTCTCCTATATTTGTAACTATAAAGCACTTTTATTCTTTTTCAAGATTTTCAAAATATCTGAAAAAGTCCAAAAAAATCAAAAAACCAAAAAGCTAGACAGGAAAAGATGTTATCTTTGGTAGCAGTCGAGTCGTGTCACCTTCGAAGAGAGCACTGTATATCACATCTGTTGGTTGGGTTATTAGTTTGACTTTATGAGCTGTACTCGTTACTCTAAGTTTATCTCCACCGACTGGTTAAGCTTCCAGTCCCTATGGAGCCTCTGTTGATTCCTCCTATGTCACATAGATGTCCCGGTTTGCATATCGAGTCCATGCTGCCTATCTTCAGTCACCATTTTCATTTATGCTCTTGTTCGAAGGAAGTTGAAGCCTGAGTCGGCCATTCCTCAGTTGTCTTGACATTGCATGTTAGCCATTCCTGGCACTATTACTAGTTCGTGCACATCTTGTTCGAGTTCTTCCACATTATACAGCGTTGCTGAGTACCTCGTGTTGGTTGACGGGGGATTCCCTAATTCCCTCCTTCCAGCAGATTCCATCCCATCAACTTCAGATCATTTATTCTGGGATAGGAGTCTAGAGTCATTTGAGTTCCTTGAGACTTACAATCATCAATGGTAGGTTATCTTGCCATCGACATTTTTGGGAATATATCAATGTTCTCTGATCGATGGATTCTTCCAAGTGTTTGACCTCAACACATCTATTCGCACTTGTTAGATTGCACTCTAGTACCTTGATTCCCATTTTCATTATCGGTGGGTGATCTTGCGTCTGTAAACAATATACATCAATGATCGGTAATTAGATGATGGACTACTATGTTCGACCTCGGTACCTCTATTCACATAGTAGGACATGTACTCGTAGCATTTTGTGTAGAATACTTTCCAGCTTGGTGGAATTCCACATATGCTATCTCCTTGATCGTGCCAGTGTTCATGAGATTTCAGATCTTGTGATTTGATTCCAGTGTATGTCAGATATCTTTAGCCATTATGGAGATCTTGATCCATTGTATATCTTCAGCTTCTATGGATATATTGATACATTATATATCTTCATCATGGAGATTCTTATCTATTATATATTGTACGTGGCAATGACCACACATGTCACATTTTGTATATCATGCCTATTCGTGTCCATTGTACTCTTATGTATCCGGGACTGCTATATGTATTTGTAGTCATATGTAGAGATTGATTATTGTACTATACTGATGGATGGATGGTTCTTCATCACCCTACTTCTGGGATGGATTTTATAATGTATTTTTTCCATCATGTTACCCCTCTGACCTCACACATTAGGGGGAATCTGTTATAGCTGATTTTACCACACATGGTTGATCACATATTTATGGCCTTCCATGTCCCTATGCAGACTCTTTATACCCCATGGACTAATATTGTACTTTGATGTTTCCAATTTCATCCCTAAAAACACCTGTTTATTACTGTATGCGACTTTTAATCCCACACTCGCGTGTACATGCAACGTTTGACCTCAAACACGTGTACATAAGGATGTGTGCATAAATCCAAATATTTTTGGAGTTTTCCTTCATGTGTGTCCGAACCAATTGACTCTTGGCCTTCCATATGCCTCGATATCGCTCGGATTTGACCCTCCATTACCCCTTTGGAGTGATATATAAGGAACCCCTTGGATACATTGAAGGAGAGGAATTGAAGAGCAACAAAACTATAGTCCATTGGTGCCGTAGCTTGCATATACTTGAGTCTACATCCCTTTATCCCTTTGGAACACTTTGTGTTCTTCCCAAGCTTTCCTTTGCTTGTGAGCTTACTATCGAGAGATGGAGGATTGAGGTGGTGGAGGTCCAGGTGGAGGACTGAGTTTCTCCGGTTCGTAGACATGTTGACAGAGGTTGTCACTTGTGTAATCTTTGATTTGATTAATATAAACATCTGTCTCTATCCAATAATGTGCATTTGAATGAATATTGAATCCATGGATATGCTTAGTTGCTTATATATTGTTTATTATATATGCTAGAGTAGATCTAACACCATATTATATAGCATGCTTGTCTTGTTTGATGTTGTTGAGAGCAAATTGCTAGCGCAAGCGGGATTCAAAAAAGCTCAACGGGGATCTACTTCAACCATCCAGAATAAGGTATGATTCGAGATCCTTTAGTGTTAGATGATTGGTTTCTCTTGCATATTGGGAAGGGATTGATTTCTCATGTCTAGCTGTCTGTTGTGGTACACCCTAATCCATAGGAAGTTTCTCTCCATAACAACAGGTGCTACATAGCTTGATTGAATAAATTAACTGATCATAAGGAGAATTGATGGATTCTCAAGATTTCTTACCCCACATCCTAACACCCTTAAATTAGATTGATTGGAGGGAAGATATGCAGGTATCCTTGTGCAATCTTGGCCTGTACAGGATGACCATGGGCCGAGAGATTGAACCTCATCATCCTGCTGAGAAAAAAAGTTCTTGAACTGGTTAGATGAAGCCTTTGGCTTCCTTTGTGCTCACATCTCCAGAGACCTCCTCTTTCATCTTGAGGGATTGAAGACTCCCAAAGAATCTTGGGAGAAGATCGAATTCTTATTTGGAAAGCAAGATGAGCTTCAGAGACACATTCTAGAGAACAAACTAATATCATTGCAGCCCAGCAGTTTCGAGACCATACGACAATTTTTTACTAAATTCAAGTCTCTTGCACTACAATGTAAGCAGTGTGGAATAGAGAGGAAGGATGAGCAAGTTGTGCTCTCAGTGCTCAGCAACTTGGTTATGAGTATTATGTCTTCATCTCTACCTTCCATTCTAGAAGAGCTTTCATCCCCAATTGGAATATGCCTTCACTTGACAGGTTTGCCTAGTCTTTAATATAGGAGCAGGACAAATTGGTCCAAATGGGAGTCCTCCAAACTTCCAAGAACCAAGCTCTTATGATGTCGGACTCTACCAATACGCAAGCTAAAGGGAAGCACAAGAAGAAGGAGCCTAAACAATCTGATTCAAAACCAAAAGAGAGTAAGAAGTTTTCTAAAGGAGCTTCAGGCTCCAAGAGAAAGACTAAGTTTCCTTATTGTATGAGGGGCCATTCATTCAGAAAAATATCCTTGTATAGAACAATATTTCCCTTCCACAAGGTGCATAAATGTCTGATTATGGAGAACATACTGAAGAACATGAGAGATGCCATGCCTTGAAGGCAGGCATCACTGTGTCGAAGGCTTACTTGATATATTCTGGAGCATCCAACCACATGGTTTCCTCCAAGGAATCCTTCACCACTTTCACTCTATTAGAGGGACCTAGAACTCATATGGGATATGAGTCCCCAATCCAAGATGTTGAGAGAGGTTCAGTTAAAATCTAGCATGATGAGTTCATGCCCTCTCCTATAGCAAAGCAAATTGTTGAAGATAAAGAAGAAGCAGAATCTTCAACACAGTCAATTCGGATTGAAGAAAGTATCCTTGGAGTGACTCCTTCTCCTGCTGATATGGATGTTTATGAGATATCTGATATATCATATTCTCATATGGATGATCTAGAAGAAGAAATTCAAATCTCTGGTATTGAAGAAAAACTCTCCTTCCATTCTATGCAAAATTTCTCCAGTGATTCTTCTATATTAAATTTTGTGCATAGTTTATGGGTGATTGTTTCAAAAAATGAAGAGGAATTTGGTTTCTCTATCTCTAATGATGTTGCTGCTGTGTAGATAAGTAATTATTTGGATATTTTGGAAAGAATGCATATTTTAGGAGTGATCCATTCACTTTAATTGATATTGAGCTTCCAGGAAATTCCTACATGATTGAATGCACCAATACTCACAAATTTGAAGAAGGAGAAAATTGTGCATCTACCATCTCGGTGGAGCACACTTTTGGATATGATATGATATTATTTGGTTCAAATTTTAAGTTTCAAGAGCTTCTAGTCATGCTTGTAGATGTTCTCATCAATTTTGGTGTGAAAAATCAAGTACCATAAGTCTCTTTCAAACTTGTTGCCGGGGATTTGATGTTAGTTTCTTGTTATGAGTTTGCTGATATTATATTTTGTGAATCATTGGTTATTTATAAATCTAGATCAGATTATGGAGCTCAAACGTTCTCTCTCCACAGTCCTAGGGCTTCTCTACCTTTCTATTTGATCACATGTTCATCTCTTGATAGAACTAGTAAAGAGGGGGACATTCTGCATTCACCTGGACACAAGCTCCTACCAATTAGAGATGATTATACCTCACATCGTTCGATGTTCAAGGCTGCAATATATCATTTTCTTGGGTGTTCCTCACATGGTTCGAATTCTCAAGCACTTTTTCTCTCTCATCAGTTGATTTCAGTTTCTCTACATGGGTCTCGTTTTCATCTTGCAACTGTCTGTATTTCTCATTCAGTTGAGCATTTTCTTCTTCTTCCAAAGAGGAATATTCCTTTAGACATAATGATTTAGTTTGGATTCAAAGGTTCACATGCACAGTCTCAGGATGCTTCTGCAGAGAAGAACCAAGATACTGCATTTGTTGCTGCAAACTGCAACAAAATGTTCATAAAGATTTTATTCAAAACTTGAATTTTCCTGATTCACTGCTTATCTTGAGGGGGGGGGGGGGGGGGGGTTAGGATTTATAATCCTCCCTTGTCCAAACTGGTCTATTAGATTATATTTTCCTAACTTAGGAGTCATTTAGTTATTATTGGGTCCACTAGTACCATTGGGTCCACTTGGCCTAATGGGTTCACATGTACCTGTCACTAAAGTGTGGGGAACACAGATAGAGGATAACTTCAACTTATTGCACATTCATGCATCAGTTTATCTACCTCCTAGACTAATCCCTACAATTTAGGATCCACTGGGAGTGCCAAAACCAACCTCCTTTATTTGTTGGCAGTTGGTGACTAGTCAAGCTTAGTTACACTTCATTTACATACAGTTAGATGTCCTCTAGTTCAGTTAGCTCCAGTCTTGCATGGTTGCATGTGGATAGGTTCCTATTCTCACCTACTTCTCACCTACCACGTCAGTTAGACTAGTTTAATTGGTTATAACTGATTGGGAGATTGAATTAGACAACTGGAACTTAGCTAGTTAGCTCCGATAGTGATTTAGACACTTCTAGTTAGCTACGCAGTTAAATTGAGTTGGTGATTCAAATCCTATCCACATGATTCGAATTCTCCTTTATGTAACACTGTTGTATACTATTGGGATTAATAAAGTTTATACTATAATTATACGGAGCAATACTTATATGTTTCCTGTGAAATTTGTCTTATTAAGTGGGTATTAGTCATTCCTTTACACTGCATAATAATTCAATCTAATTGCACTCATTAATTGAAGATCAATGGCACATTAATTCTAATATGGTCTTAGAGCCTCCTCTGGCAAGCTTCGAGTTTGTCCGATCTCCATTGTATACCAGAAGAAGCTGGGTTTCAATAGAAGTCCAGTAAAGAGATCCTTGCTAACTTTGGATTCATTCAGAGTGGCGGTGCAGGCGTGACGGACCCTGAAAAAGTGTACATGTCGAGATGGAAGGCTTGATTCTAACATAGTGCAAATTGTTTTTGTATTTGTAGTGATTTCTTACAGGTGCTACATATCTTGATTGAAGAAATTGACTGATTAGAAGGAGAATTGATTGATTATTACACCCTTCAACTATATTGATTAGAGGGAAGATATGTAGGTCTCATTGCGCAAGCTAGGCCTGTACAAAATGACCATGGGATGGGAGACTGAACCTCATCATCATGCTGAGAAAAAAAAGTTCTTGAACCTGTTGGATGAAGCCTTTGGCTTCCTTTGTGCTCACATCTCGAGAGACCTCCTCTTTCATCTTGAGGGATTGAAGACTCCCAAAGAAGCTTGGGAGAAGATCGAATTCTTGTTTGGAAATCATATGAGCTTCAGGGACACATTCTAGAGAACGATCTAATATCATTGAAGCCCAGTGGTTTGGAGACCATACAACAATGTTTTACTAAATTGAAGTCTCTTGCACTACAATGTAAGCAGTGTAGAATATAGAGGAAGGATGAGAAACTTGTGCTCTTAATGCTCAACAAACTTGGTTCTAAGTATTCTATCTTCATCTCTACCTTCCATTCTGGAAGAGCTTCCATCCCCAATTGGAATTTGCCTTCACTTGACAACTTTTTCGAGTCTTTAATAGAGGAGTAGGACAAATTGGTCCAAATGGGAGTCCTCCAAAATTCCAAGAACCAAGCTCTTATGATGTCGAACTTTACCAATGCGCAAGATAAAGTGAAGCACAAGGGGAAGGAGCCTAAAGCATATGATTTGAAACCAAAGGAGAGTGAGAAGTATTCTGAAGGAGCTTCGGGATCTAAGAGAAAGACTAAGTGTTTTTATTGTATGAGGGGCTTTCACTCAAAAATCCAGTGCATGAAGAAGATCCTCGACTAGTTGAAAAATATCCTCGTACAGAACAATATTTCCCTTCCACAAGGTGCAGAGATGTCTGATGATGGAGAAAATATTGAAGAACATGAGAGATTCCATGCCTTGAAGGCAAGACTCACTCCATCGAAGCCTTACTTGATAGATTCTGGAGCATCCAACCACATGGTTGCCTCCAGGGAGTCCTTCACCACTTTCACTCTATCAGGAGGACCTAGCACTCATATGGGATTTGAGTCCCAAATCGGGCCATTTATTGAGATAGGTTCAGTTAAAATCCAACATGAAGATAAAGAAGAAGCATAATCTTCAACACAATCAATTCGAATTGAAGAAAGTCTCCTTGGAGTTACTCCTTCTCCTGTTGCTTCAGAAGTTTATGAGATATTTGATATCTCATCTTCTCATATGGATGATCCATATGAAGACATTCAAATATATGATATTGAAGAAAAACTCTCCTTCCATTCTATGCAATGTGGAGAACCTTCGGCAATAAACAATGAGAATGCACGATATAACAGAAATATTGGAGCACAAAAGATATTTTATTGATCGCAAACCACTTCGAGGGGAAACCTCGTTTGAGCAAGCTCAATGCAAAATAACTCTTAGATGATTTCATTAGCCTCAACACATACTTATATATTAAGTCTAATCTAAACAACTATTACCCCCCATGAATGTGGGATAATGCAACATAATAACTAGACAACTTAACAACTATTACTTACTCTCCATGAATGTGGGATAATACAACATACTGATGGGATGACTTACAAAGCATATGTGTCCGATAAAATATACTAACAAAATAAAGAGGAGGGTTGACATGGGTTCTTAACATCCCCTCCCTCTTAAAAAAAATCTTTGTCCTCAAAGCTTTAGATGTGAAAACTATTGTTGAATCTGAAGGAGCGGTTCCCATGTAGCATCCTCTGGTTGCATGTTTTGCCATTAAATTTTTACCTCTGTGATGGACCGAGAGCGAAGCTGACAAGTGCAATTATTGAGGATGGCCTCCAGATATGAAATGATGGATCCTTCATTATCTTGTTCTGGTAAAACAATTTATTCTCTGATGTTGGGGCCAATCACTTGCTGAATGCGAGAAGAAGGAGGAAGTGCCAATTTATAAGCAATCGACCCAATATTCTGAAGAACTGTATATGGACTAGAGATATTTGGAGCGAGCATTTGATTCCCTTTGATTTTCCAAGAGGATTGTTTGTAAGGCTACAGACAAAGAAAAACCATGTCATCGACTTGAAAAGTGCGCTCAGAACGATGCTGATCGGCTTGGTGTTTCATGCGGGTTCTGGCCATGTGAAGATTGTCCTGTAGAATGTGAAGAATATGATGTCGGTTTCAAAGAACCATGTCAACTTCCTGAACTGGTGAACTGCTAGGGGTGTATAGAAGGTGTACTGGAGGTGTGTGACCATAAATTACTTCATTTGGAGTCATTTGAGATGCAGTATGGTAGGAAGTATTGTACCACCATTCAATAAGAGGGAGCCACTTTTCCCACAGATCTTGTTCTTCAGAGGTGAAACAACGAAGATAAGTTTCCCGATAGTTGTTGATGACTTCATTCAGACCATCTATTGGTGGGTGATAAACTAAACTCATATTTAGTTTGGTGTCAGTAAGGAGAAAATGACTTGTGAAAGTTGTGTTGTGGTCTGAGACAATGGAAGAATGGATTCCATGAAGAAGGAATATCTTGTCCATGAAAATTTGTGAAATTGAGGAGGTGGTATATGGAGGGCTGAGAGCACAAAAATGATGATATTTGGAGAGCCAATCAACCACAACCAAGATTACAGTCATCCCTCAATATTTAGGGAGCCCTTGAATGAAGTCCATCGAAATATATGTCCAAATCCTTGTAGGGATGGGAAAAGGTTCGAGCAATCCAGAAAGGAGTATAGTTTCACCTTGGTGGTGCTGACAAGAAGCACATTCAGAAACCATCTGTTGAATTTATTGTTGCATTCCCTTCCAAAAGAAGTGACATCGTGCCCTCTCATATGTTTTCATGAACCTAGACTACCCTGCCGATGGAGAAGCATGGAGTTCATAAAATACTTCCTGTTTAATATCTGTGCTCTGGGGAAGCACCAGATGACCCTTGTATCTCAGAGAAGAGAAATACCAAGAGAAATGTGGCACCACAGAAGGGTTACTGGCCAACGGTTGGATGATTTTAGATAATGAGGAGTCATTGACATAGCCTTGCTGAACAAAGTGTAACCAAGTCGGAATAGGCATAGCAATAGCTGAAAGAGAGACAAGGGCATCAAATGTGTGGGAAAGAGTATCCACCACAAGATTGTCCTTATATTTCTTGTAATTGATCTCATAGTCATAACCCCTGAGTTTTCTAACCCATTTCTGTTGTGTTGGGGATGAGACCCATTGTTCCAGGAAATATTTCAGACTCTGGTGATCAGTCTTGATGCAACAAGGATTCCCTAAGAGCTATGGCCACCACTTCTGTACTGTATGCAAAATAGTCATCATTTCCTTCTCATATGTGGAGGTGGATAAATTCTTTCCAGGAAGGGATTTACCGGTGAATGCCATGGGATGTTCATCTTGAAAGAGGACAACACCAAGTCCATTATCGCAAGCATCACTCTCAAGAGTGAAGGGCTTGGAAAAATTAGGCATCTGAAGGGTGCATCGAAATGAAAGATCCAAGGGAGTATTTGAGACTGTCGAAGGTTGCATCTGAATGAAATGGAGCTGAGTGATGCCACCATGTGAATTCTTCTTAAGGGTTGTTTCCATGCAATGTGAACTGATGATGCTGAGAGACCCTGGTTGTAAGCCATTGAATGTGTGTTTTTTCCCATTGACTAAAAATTGCATCCATAGTTCAACAAAATACCATAAGATGGGTCCAAGTGTGCGTAACCATTGAGTGCCCGAAATCACAAAACAATTTCCTAGGGGTATGGCAAACATGTTAGAGCACAAGTTATAATCTCCAATAGAGATACACACACTGCAACACTTTCCTTTCCAAGGTAAGGTGCTCCCATTAGAAACCATGACTTTAAATCCGGAGCAAGGATGGAAAAAACAATCAACTTGTTTAGTAATCTGAGGGTCAATAGGCGGCGGTGGAATGTCGACCTGATCGTCTACTGGATCTTGAGCAGCGTCACAAATTTCAAGTGCAGGCAAAGAAGCCACATCCAAGAAATAGGGCTTGTGTTCAGTGTATGTCCCTAGGTGAATTTATCATCACAATTATAACAAAGTCCTTTTTCCCTATGTGCCCGCATCTTGGCTTCAGATAAATGATTAATAGGAGTGGTTCTAGGAGTTAGAGGGATTGGATGTCTTTGGGGAACCATATTTCTGAATGGAACAAAAGTGGATTTTGGGCGTTGCTGAGGCGTAATCTTGTCCTCCACCAACTTATCCAACCCTAGGATTTCGATCATTGTGTTGGGACAGAACATTGTAACGTCAGATCAGATTGTATCCTTAAGACCACTAATAAAACAACTTTTGTAGAATGCATCAGAAAATTCTTCTGTGTGCTTGACTAAGTTCTCAAATTCTGTCTGATACTCTCTCACAGTGCTAGTTTGGCGAAGTTTGGTGAGTGCTCTTGTGAATTCATCAAAACCACTAGGGCCAAATCGGTGCAAAAGGAGTTGGTAAAAATCTATCTACTGGGGCTCTTCATGATCCTTAATGTACCAACAGAACCATTGAAGGGATTCACATTCCAAATGAAATGATGCAAGTGAGACTTTGGTGACATCAAAATGTTATGCATATTAAAGTATTGTTCTGCCTTGCGTATCCATCCACTTGGATCATCACCATTGAAGCGAGGGAATTCAATCTTTGGCCCACAAAAGTTGTTGGAAGCAGAGAACTCAGTGTTTGCAGAAGACTCAGGCTGTTGTCTGTTGCTCATGGCTGTATGATGAAGATGGAGGTCGAGAAATCTTTGATCCAGATCTTCGAGTTTGGTCTTGAGGGTGACAATTTCTTCTTCCATTTGTCTATTTCCTCATGCACGGGTGACAACCATAAGCAAGATTTTTATTTTTATCAGAAATGGGTAGAAAAACAAAAATAGAGAGGGTTTTAGAAAAGGAAAATCGGCCCAAATTTTGAGTTGGGAAAAATGCGAGTGGGTAACTAAGTTGTAGACACTTTCTAAGGGACAAGGAAACAAAAAATGTGAATTTCAGAAGCGGGGTGAAAGGAGAAGATGGAAGTTCAGGATTCGAGAAGTGGAATTGGGATAGGGTCCTCAATGGATGAAATATGTAGAATGGAATGATAGGGGTTACAGTGAATTTTCAAGGGAAACGGAGCTAAATCAAAGAATATATGGCTAAAAAATAGAAATTTATACCTTTTTTTTTTGAAGGAGAAGAATAAATGATCTGTGGTGGTGCTTTATCAACTTGAATTGGAGTAAATGATCTGTGACAATTCTAGAATTTTGCCCATTATCAACTGTAAATAGATATGGACCCCAGGTATATTCAAATTCCTGATGGTTCAAAGGTAGTCACTCGGCCACCAAGAATGTCTCAAGCTTGAGTATTGGGGCAGTACCCCTCACTTCACGGTGCAGGTAAAACCACTAACCGCTTGGCCAAAAATGACAGCTCTTTGGTTTTCCTCACGGATGGGATCTAGTCAATCTGGTGGGGGTCATTTCCCTTTTCGCTTGGCAGGTCCTCTCAATGGCCAGCTACTTTGGGGTTCCTGTGGTACTCCTCACAATGAGTTTTAGGGCTATGCCCAAGTACTTCCCACAGTTAAGAGGATAGGGTTTATTCCCTGATCCGAATGAAAAATACCGCTGCAAGAAGAAGAACTACTACAATAATCACAGTGTCAGAAGAAATGTGGCAGAAATTCCACCCAATTCCCAAAAACCCATAATTAGAGCTAGGGTTTTGAGACGAAAACTTTTAAAATGAGCATAACCCGATATGTATTGCTCAGAATCACTATTATAGCCTATTGCTGGAATTGGAACAACCACTCGGCTTCTACCCACAAAATCAGAATAGAAATCTGGGCACCCAGCCAAAATATTTTCGCTCTGCAATATCCACGACCGTCACCGAAATTCTAGAAAATTGCTGATTTTAAATCCACGATATCTTCACTTCCGGAACTCCAAACGAGATGTGTTTTTTTGAAACTGTGTATATTTGCAAGAGAAATTCAGAGATGCAACCTGTTTCTTCTGATTCTATGCAGAAAGTTTCAAAAATTGAGCTGAAAGTAGCAGCCCAATTTTTCCCTCTTTTTTTTTTTTTTTAGAATTTTTTTTTCCACTTGTTCCAAGGAAAGTGCTCTGATACCAGATGTGGAGATCCTCCTACAATAAACAATGAGAATGCACGATATAACAGAAATATTGGAGCACAAAAGATATTTTATTGATCACAGGCCACTTCGAGGGGGCAACCTCCTTTGAGCAAGCTCAATACAAAATAAATCTTGAATGCTTTCATTAGCCTCAACACATACTTATATACTAAGTATAATATAAACAACTATTACCCCCCATGAATGTGGGATAATGCACATAATAACTAGACAACTTAACAACTATTACTTACTCCCCATGAATGTGGGATAATACAACATACTGATGGGATGACTTACAAAGCATATGCATCCGATAAAATATACTAACAAAATAAAGAGGAGGGTTGACATGGGTTCTTAACATGCAATAATTCTCCAGTGATTCTTCTATTTTAAATTGTGTGCATAGTTTACCGGTGATTGTTTCAGAAAATGAAGAGGAATTTGATTTCTCTATATCTAATGATATTGATGGTGTGCAGATAAGTAATTCTTTTCACATTTTTGAAAGAATATCATATTTTAGGAGTGATCGATTCACTCTCATTGATCTTGAGCTTCCATGAAATTCCTACATGATTGAATGCACCAATACTTAGAGTTTTGAAGAAGGAGAAAATTGTGCATCTACCATCTTGGTGGAGCACACTTTTGGATCTGATATGATATTATTTGGATCTGATCTGATATTATTTGGTTCAAATTTTAATTTTCAAGAGCTTCCAGTCATGCTGGTAGTTATTCTCATCAATTTTGGTGTGAACAATCAAGTACCACAATTCTCTTTCAAACTTGTTGTTGGGGATTTGATGTTAGTTTCCTATTATGAGTTTGTTGATATTATATTTTGTGAATCATTGGTTATTTCTGAAGCTATATCAGATTATGGAGCTCAAGCATTGTCTCTCCATAGTCTTAGGGATTCTCTACCTTTCTATTTGATCACATGCTCATCTCCTCACAAAACTAGTAAAGAGGGAGACATTCTGCATTCGCATGAACCCATGCTCCTGACACTTGGAGATGATTATACCTCACATGGTTTGATGTTCAAGGCTTCAATATATCAGTTTCTTTGGTGTTCATCACATGGTTCGAATTCTCAAGCACTTTTTCTCTCTCATCAGTTGATTTCAGTTGCTCTACATGGGTCCAGTTTTCATCTTGCAGCTATCTATATTTCTGATTCAGTTGAGCATTTTCTTCTTCTTCTAAAGAGGAAGATTCCTCCAGACATAATGATTTAGTTTGGATTTAGAGTTTCACATGCACAGTCTCAGGATGGTGTTGCACAGAAGAACCAAGATACTGTATTTGTTGTTGCATAGTGCTGCAAATTGTAGCAAAATTTTCACAAAGGTTTTATTCAAAACTTGTATTTACCTGATTCACTACTTAACTTGAGTGGGGGTTTTCCCCTATTTCCTCAGTTTATTAAGCATCATTTTAAAATTCTTTTAGATTTGTATATGGGTGATTTTCTTCCTTGTTTCCAAGGCCCATAGTTGTCCAAGTTAGGATTTATAATCCTCCCTTTTCCAAACTGGTCTATTAGATTATATTTTGATAACTTAGGAGTCATTTAGTTATTATTGGGTCCACTAGTACCATTGGGTCCACTTGGACTAATGGGGCCACATTTACCAGTCACTAGACTATGAGGAACCCAACTAGAGGCTAACTGCAACTGATTGCACATTCATGCATTAGTTTATGCACCTCCTAGACCAATCCCTACAATTTAGGAGCCTCTGGGAGTGTCGACAGCAACCTCCTTCAGTTGTTGGAAATTGGTGACTAGTCAAGATTAGTGATGCAAGAGCATTAGCTCTCAAGACCAACTACTAAAATTCTGATTGGACCTTCAGCTCGAGACATTTTCCTAAGGATGGGTCAGTTGTAGAGACATTGTAAACTTTTATGTAAAGTATTTTATTTTCCTAGCAAGTCTAGATAGGATAAAAGATCTAATCTGATAGGTGTCATTAAAGGATGAGTCATGTAACTAACATGATGCATGAGCATCGTGGCTTGCCAGCAATGTGATGAGTTGGTCACATGCTGGGGCATATTTTGGTTGTTTTGCTGGTTCATAGTTTGTTAGCACTAATAGGAATGATGGCGGATCATGACTCCCTACGAGGAGATCAAGTCGCAAGTTGTTTTTGTGATAAGGACGTTTCATCATGCTTTGCAGTTGTTTGTTTTCGGTTGAAGGAGCACTCGGTGGGGAAGGTAACAGTTTAGCTTAAATAGGCAGGTTAGAGAAGTGTGAGGGGTTCTATTCTTCAGGGTTAGAATTCCAATTCGCAGAAGGGAAGGTCAGACATGAGTCTGGTTTCCACTTGTAAATATTTTGAAAAGACTGAAGAAGGAGAGACGAGTTGTGTGTTTTTTCTATTCTTAACAGAAGGATTAGCTGTGTGTTTGTAGTGTTGTTAGCCTAGATGCATGTGCTGTTTGAACTGTTTATCCATGCAGAGCTGAATTCAACGGTTTTTTGAACATCTGTGTATTTATGTGAATTTGTTGATTGACGCGTTAAATTGTTGTTTGAATAGTTGAAATAGGTCGTCGATGCATGCATAGAAGTGTTAGGATAATGAATCTTGAAGATTGCATGCTAGATTGATCGATTCTTTGATCAATCAGCGTAGCATGCAGATTTTCTACCCTTAACAAGTTTTGTAGAGAATGAACGGCAGGGTTTGAGTTCACAGACGAAGATCTAACAGTCCAAGAGAGATCTGCAACGGAAGTTGTGAGGGCGATAACTGATCTACAAAGATATGTGAGATCCGCATCAAAGAGTAGATCAATGGTCATGGAAAAGGCCGCAAATATCTGACGGTTGAAAAGAATTGCGGAAGAAAAGTTTTGAAAGGAAAGTTGCGGGGGAGAAACTTTGGAAAGTTGATCGGGCATCCCACAACCCGCATGCAGAAATCCTGTTGCAGAAACAGAGTTGCGTAAAATTTGTTGCGGGAAACAAAGTTGCGGGGAGGTATTTTAGCACCGAATTTTGGCAAGGGTTAAATTTGGTAGTCCTGCTATGTGTAGGAGTGACCGAATCCTGGAGGTGTTGGTTGGGTTGGCTGTGGTTGATCTGACCTACACCAGTTTTGGTATCAGAGCGGGAAGAGAGTAATTTTACTCTGGTAAAGAGAGAAAGAACATGAGAACAAGAGAGTGTTCTGTGAAGGTGAGAAGACAGACCAATAATGGTCTGAAAAGAAGAATAGTTTGCATGCAAGTGGAGAAGAGGCTTGTAGCCGGAGCAATAAGTTATAGGAATAGATATCTACTTTGGGAGGAGTGTATGCATGCAAGGGATAGCAGAAGGAGTGAAGACATCTCAACAAAGAAGTCATAATATTTGAAGATAGTGATGAAGGGAACTAGTAAGGGTTTATGAGAGAAAGTGAAGTGTGGCCAAGGACCTGGTATTTCAACTAAGGATTGAAGTATAATAGGATAGTTATGTTCTCATGCAGATGAGTTGTGGGAGAAATCCTAGAAGGAGCATAGAGAAGTGGTTAGGAGGGTTTTAGAAAGAGGACCAGTACTTGCTGAAAGAGCAAGCATAGAAGAGGTTTGGTGAGGTGAGGTGTAGCATGGAGAACTGTTACTGTAGAGGCTAGTGCAACTCATAGAGAGTGAAGGAAACTCAAAAATATGACTATTAAGAGTCATAGAAGAGGTTTAGGAGGCATCAACAAAGGGAGGAAAGAAAATGCCAAGGAAAATGGCATATGGAGGTAGTTGAGTGATGAAGAGTATGAGAGAGAGAAGGATGAGATAAAAGTCCATCTAGAAGTAATGATTTGGGGTTGTTATAAAAAAAGGAGGAAGACCAGAGATGTGGTTTTCTTGTGAAAATAAATTTGAAGTGGGATAAGCTACAAAGGAGAGGAGAGAAACTGCTGAATGCTCAGTATGAAGAAGAGATACTCAAGGAAAGAGAGTGTCTGAGGGAAGTCTTGAAGACTTAAGCTTCAAGTAAGACCAAGAGGTCTCAATGTTTTGAAACTGATATTTTGTGTATGTCTATAGGTACAATGAATGAAGAAGGACAATTTTTTGATATTATCATCTAGAAGGAGGAAGTTAAGCAGAATATTAATTCTGTTTTGGAAGAAGATGAGACAGTTGGGTCTCATGCAAATACATATGAACATTTAAGAGAAAGTTTTTCTTTTCAGCATGCAACAAAAGATGAAAGGAGAAAAGATTTGTCTTATGATGATAGCCAAGAGCAAATGAAGCAAGGGAGGAAATCAAGCATTCATATGTTATGCTTGGGGAAACTGAAAAGAAGGTTATTGAGGATTTTCTGAGTCTTGTACAGACTTGGGACAACAGGAAGATTCAATGATTGATTCATCAAATAAGACCATTGAGTATTGTGGGTTTAAATATAACAAATTGAATGTGTTTGTAGGTATTGTAGAAGACAATCCATCTTATGGAATTGTCTTAACTGAAGTTGAAAGTTATCTGGTAAGGCATAATGAGGAAGATGTTAAGCATAAATACACAGTGCTTGAAGAAGCTGACAGGGAGATGTTATTGCTAGAGAACCTGTTAGACAAATATAAGTCTAATTGTGAATGGAAACCTCAGGTAAACAAGCTATGTTTTAATATTTTTGATGAAGAGATGAAGTACCTTGAGGGGTGCATAGGAAAAGATGAAAGTGTGAAAGATTTAGTCAGTCTAGATGGACAGATGGAATTGTTGTCAAGCAATGACAAAGGAAAATACGATTTATTGCAGCAAAAGGAGTCTATAGAGTCCTTAATTAATGAAGGCAACAATCTTATTGGGTAAGAGACAATCATGTCTTATGAGAGGGAATTTGTTCCTGCTGAGGACAAAGAAGATTTGGTTTACTTAGAGAGCCAAGGTAAGAATGATGGAAAGGCCTTTGGGACTGCCACAAGAACAGAGAATCATAATTCTATTCTGACAGAGAGGGATGAGATAGTGTCACATAAAACTTTGGTTAGTGACCAGAAAGAAGAAAGCCATAAGGAAGAAAGTGAGGCTACTGTGTCTCAAATTGGATATGAAGCAGTCTTGGGACTAAGGAAGACTGAATTGACTCATAGAAATGGTCAAAGAATTGAAGGGAAATTACTGAAGATTGTTAAGACGGAGGTGCTTGAAGGGAATCAAGTAATCAATGAATGTTTGAAACACTGGATGAAAGTATTTAAGCAAGAGGAAGAAATTGCAGTCAATGAGAAAGACATGTTTCTTGTTATAAAAGAGACAAGAGAAGATACTGGTTCATAGTTCTATGATGTGTTTACTAGTATACAAAGAGGAGTGGTTGAGTATATGAATGCAATCAGAACTGAGAGATAAATTACTTTTTGAAAGAGAATTTGCAGGCAGAGAGCATGAGTAGGATATTGCAGAGGGAGATATATTCAAAGGTATTCAAGAAGTTTGGGTGGAAGCAATGTCCAGGACAACATCTACAACAATATCAATAGTTGTAGCAGAAATTAAATCAAGGAAGGTGGAAGAAGGTGGCCAGCAGTTTGAAAATGAATGTACAGAATGTAATAAAGTGCAGTGGGAGAGTAATAAAAACAATATTTGTTTTCAATAGAAAGCTAAATTGAAGGATGTCATAGATGAATTGTGGAAATTGATGAAAATTCCTAAGAAAATCTACAGATGGTAAAGTAGACAGACCACTGTAAAGTTGAATGGAGGGTGAAGAATGATGAAGGTAAAGATAGTGGAGTACTACAACATAAGGTTTGGAATCCTAGAAGGTTACATGCAAAGAAAAATGTAGATAGTGAAGCTTATGGACAACAACAAACAAAAGTTTGGGATCCAAAAAGATGTGGGCTAAAGATGCATAATCAGGAGATCATGTCTTCTTTCCACTTTGGGAGTGTGATGCAGGATCATTAGCTCTCAAGACCAACTACTAAATTTCTGATTAGAGCTTAAGCTCTAGAGACATTGTAAACTTTCATGTAAAGTATTTTATTTTCCTAGCATGTCTAGATAGGATAAAAGATCTAATTTGATAGGTGTCAGTAAAGGATGATTCATGTAACCAATGTGATGTAGGATCCTCATGGAATGCAAATAATGTGATGAGTTGGTCACATGCTGGGGCATATTTTTGGTTGTTTTGCTGAATCATAGTTTGTTATCACCGATAGGAATGATGGCGGATCATGACTTCTTGTGAGGAGATCAAGCCATGTGTTTTTTTTTGTGATAGGGACATTTCATCATGATATGTAGTTGTTTGTTTTTTGTTGTAGGAGAACTTGATGGGGGAGGTAACAGTTTAGCTTAAATAGGTAGGTTAGAGTGTGTGAGGGGTTCTATTCTTTAGGGTTAGAATTCCAATTCACAGAAGGGAAGGTTAGACCTAAGTCTGGTTTCCACTTGTAAATATTTTGAAAATACTGAAGAAGGAGAGACAAGTTGTGTGTTTGTTCTATTTCTTAATAGAAGGATTAGCTGTTTGTTTTTAGTGTTGTTAGCCTAGATGTATGTGATGTTTGAACTGTGTATCCATGTAGAGCCAATTTCGATGGTTTTTTGAACATCTGTGTATTTCTATGAATTTGTTGATTCATGCATTAAATTGTTGCTTGAATAGTTGAAATAGGTCGTAAATGCATGCATAGAAGTGTTAGCTAATGAATCTTGAATATTGCAGGTTGGATTGATTGATTCTCTGATCAATAAGCGTAGTACGCAGATTTTCTACCCTTAACAAGTTTTGCAGAGAATGAACGGTGGGGATTGAGCCCACAGATGAAGATCTGACGGTCTAGGAGAGATCCGCAATGGATGCTGCGAGGGCGATAATGGATGTACAAATATCTATGAGATTCACATCAAAGAGTAGATCGATGGTCATGGACAAGGGTGCAAAGATCTGACATCTTAAAAGAATTGCGGAAGGAAAGTTGTAGGGGAGCAACTTTGGAAAGTTTATTGGGCATCCAGCATCCCGCAACCTGCATGAGGAAAGCCTGTTGCGAAAAAGTTGATGCAGGAAGCAAAGTTGCAGCGAGGTAATTTAGCGCCGAATTTGGCTGAGGGTTAAATTTGGTAGTCCTGCTAAGTGTAGGAGAAACCATATCCTGGAGGCACTAGTTGGATTGGATGTGGCTGATCCCACTTGCAGCAATTAGTTATGCTTCAGTTACATTCACTTAGATGTAATCTAGTTTAGTTAGAACCAGTATTTCATGTGGATAGGCGCCTATTCTCACCTACTTCTCACCTACCACATCAGTTAGACTATTTTAACTGATTATAACTGATAGTGAGACTGGATTAGACAACTGGA
Source organism: Pseudotsuga menziesii (assembly GCA_001517045.1). Classification (NCBI taxonomy): domain Eukaryota; kingdom Viridiplantae; phylum Streptophyta; class Pinopsida; order Pinales; family Pinaceae; genus Pseudotsuga; species Pseudotsuga menziesii. The sequence continues at coordinate 128,255 of LPNX010274115.1, forward strand.
GCTTAGCTAGTTAGCTCTAATAGTGATTTAGACACTTCTAGTTAGCCATGCAGTCAGATTGAGTTGGTGATTCGAATCCTATCCACATGATTCAAATTCTTGTTTATGTAAAACTGTTGTATACTGCTGGTATTAATGAGGTTTATTCTGTAATTATACTGAGCAATACTTGTCTGTTTCCTATGAAATTTGTCTTGTTCAATGGGTATTATTCATTCATTTTCGGTGCATAATAATTCAATCTAAATGCACTCATTTCCTGAATACCAATGGCACATTAATTCTAATAGATAAAAGATGTAAGGCATATTCCTTTATGAAAAGAAATATGATCTCAACATGGAAATTGGGAGATAGTGGTTGTTTTTCTACGTTTGAAAAAACATGGTGGAAGATCACTAAAGGAGCATTGGTAATAGCAAAAGGAGATAGGATAGGTACGTTGTATTTATGTCCTCATAATACATATTATTCTATCTCTATAGCTTCCACATAAACAAGTTCAACATTGTGACATCATAGGCTTGGACACATCAGTGAGAAGGGGATGTAGATTATCCACTCAAGGAAACTGCTTCCAGATGTGAAGCAGATAAGTTTGGAATTCTGTGATAACTGTGTTTATGGAAAACAAAAGAGAGTTAGATTTCTCAGGGTAGGGAAACAAAAGAAGAGTAAAAAGTTAGATCTTGTGCATACAAATGTATGGGGACTGACTCAGGTACAATCTCTTGGTGGTTCTCATTATTATGTTACTTTTATTGATGATGCAACTAGAAAAACTTGGGTTTATTGCATTAGACATAAATATGATGTGTTTGCTACTTTTAAGAAGTGGAAATATTTGGTTGAGAATGAGACAAGAAAAAATTAAGATGTCTCAGATCTGATAATGGATGTGAATACTACAACAAGGATTTTGATAGTTACTATTCATACCATGGGATTCGTAGAGAGAAGATAGTCCTTGGAACACAAAAAGAAAATGGTGTGTCAGAAAGGATGAACATAATGATCATGGAGTGTGCATGGTGTATGCGATTGCATGCATGGTTTCCCTTACAGTTTTGGGATGATGTTGTAGATATTAATGTTTATTAAATAAACTGAGGGCCTTCAAGCACTTTGGATGGTGGGATTCCAGAGGAGGCATGGACAGACAAAAATGGAAACTACACATTTATGAGAACTTTTGGTTGTGAAGCATTTGTCCATATTGATAAAGAAAATAGAACAAATCTTAAGGCTAAATCCAAGAAAAGTACCTTTATTGGATACGAGGTTGATGATTTTGGTTATCGCTTACAAGATTATGAAAATCACAAAATCATTAAGAGTAGATGTGTATTATTCAATAAAAAGGTTATGTACAAAGATTAGTTGCAGGGAAAGAAAGAGGAAAAGGAAAACATAGAGTACACAGTGTTTGATGAAATCAAAGAAAATGAAGTTCCAAAGGCACCAAGAAATCAAGAGCAACATCAAGTACCTCAAATTCCTGCAAATGTAAGAAGATCTATACCAGGTTAAGTAGACCCCCTAAACGATTCCTTCCTTCACTATATTATTTATTAATGACTGATACTGGTAACCAGAATGTTAAGAAGAGGCAATGTAGGTAGAAACTAAAAAGAAGTGAAAGCAAGGCATGGATGAGGATTCAAAATCATTGGTAAGAAACCAAACATGGGATTTGGTTCAGTTTCCTACAGGAAAAAGGGCATTGCAAAAGAAATGGGTTTACAGGTTGAAGGAAGAAGATGGAGGAAAGAAGTGGTACAAGGCTAGACTTGTTGTAAATGAGTTTTCATAAAAGAAAGGTATATACTTTGATGAAATATGTTCTCTCATTGTTGAAATGACTTCACTTAGGACTATTTTAAGTCTAGTGGCAGTAGAAGATTTACATCTTGAACAGTTAGATGCAAAAACAACCTTTCTCCATGGGGATTTGGAGGAAGAGATTTATATGCAACAACCATACGGGTATGAGGTCAAAGGGTAGGAGAATTTTGGTTTGCAAGTTAAAGAATATATTGTTATGTCCTGAAGTAAGCTCCATGATAGTGGTATTTAAAATTTGATAAGTTTATGATAGAGCATGGTTATAGTAGATTCCATTCTGACCACCATGTTTATTTCAAGAGGCTAGATAATGGAATATATATTTCCTGTTATTGTATGTAGATTACATGCTTGTTGTAGGGTCTAACATGTAGGATAAAAATGTACTCAAAAGGAAACTAGGTAAATCATTTGCGATGAAGAATTTGGGTGCTGCAAAGCAAATCCTTAGTATGAGAATAACAAGAGACAAAAAAATAGCAAATTGACATTGTCTCAAGGTGAGTACATAGAAAAGGTGTTGTAGAGGTTTAGAATGAAGTATAAAAAACCAATTAGTACACCTTTGGCCAGGCATTTTAAACTAAGTAAGGAGATGCATCCCAAGACACAGGAAGACATAAAATACATGTCCAAGGTTCCCTGTTCATCAGCAGTTGGCAACTTGATGTATGCCATGGTGTGCAAAAGCCTAGATATTGCACATGCCATGGGAGTTGTGAGTAGGTATATGAACAATCCATGTAAGGAGCATCAGAAAGAAGTATAATGGATTCTCAGGTATTTGAGAGGTACACTTCTCATGCATTATGTTTTGGAGGTTTAGACATTTTTTTAGATGGATACGTTGATGCAGATATGGATGGTGATAAGACAACAGAAAGAGCACCACATGGTATGTATTTACTGTGGGTGGAATAACAATAAGCTAGATTTCAAAACTGCAAAAGGTTTTTACACTTTCAACAACAGAAGCAGAGTATGTTGTTGCTACAGAGGCTAGTAAAGAGATGATTTGGTTGCAGAGGTTCATGGAGGAATTGGGTAAGTAGTAGGAGAATAAAGGGTTATACAATGAAATCCAAAGTGCCATTCATCTTGCAAAGAACTCAACCTTTCATTAAAATACTAAACATATACAACTCAAGTGCCATTTCATAAGATATGTTATGGAAGATGAACTGTTAAAGTTGGAAAAGATACATACTATCTAGAATCCTGCAGACATGTTGATGAAGGTAGTAACCAGAGAGAAATTGAGTTCCTGATCAGTTTATGTTTGAATTTAGGCATGAAGGTGAAGATGAGAAATTTTGCAGGTCCAAGGTTCAGAGCATAGTGCAACAATGGTGGAGTTGTTGTGATCAGTATCCAAGTGGGATATTGTTGGTTGTGGAGCCTGATATTCCTCATTCAGAGATGTTATTTAATCCATGTTTGGATCCAAACACATGACGAGGGGGTGTGGGGGGGACTTGACCCCCCACTATAGTCATCAGGGGGTTTTAGGGGGGGGCGTTTGGGTGTAGCACTCCGTAATGAAAATTTAGGAAAAATGGCTTGTAAAATGTTGTAATTTCAAAGTCATGACTTGGTCAATAATGGGTGATCTATGGGCCCATGGTATTTGGGAAACCTGCGGTATTTTCCCATGGTATTCCCTTTATAAAAGGAAGGCATTGTAAAATGGTTGTGTATTGTGTTGTAGCATTGTAAAATAGTCTCTGTGATTGTGTGTGAGACACTATGAGAGTGTGAAGAGGAAGTGCAATGGGGTTGCTCCAGGTTGTATCATTTCATTTTGATGGATGGTATAATAATAAAGGACTGAAAATTTTTGTGTGGACATAGCCCATCTTGGGTGAACCACGTTATATCTGTGTCTCTCTTGTAATGTATTTAATATTTGCATCTTGTTTAATTGTTTAATTGTTATTGCTCTGCAATTTTGTTTTCTATCACTTTTGTATGCCTTTATTCTTGTTCATATTCACCGTTTCTATCTCGAGGTATCTCTAGCTTTACATTTTCTTTTTATATTCATCATTGGACTTGTTGACAACACATTACTTATATGTATCAATATTAATAAGAATAGAACATTCAGGGGTTTAATACCCAATTTTCTTCTTTATGTACATTTGCAAACCATCAATATAACTTTACCTTAGGTGAGATTCAAGGGAAATTTTAGAAGAGATATTGGTGCCAATTTGATGACTGTTAATTGCTTTCCTTAGAATATTGCTTGACTTGAATCTTGAATGCTCAAACTATGAATTTTACATTGCTATAAGCACTTTTCATGTAATTAGGAAAAATGTATTTAGCATGTAATATATATCAATGACTCGTAATTAATCTAATAGGTTAAATAAACTAGTTGTTATCATTGTTATTAGGTAGCTGGATACTTCTATGCCCATTCGTGCCCCATTTGGATCCCCGTAGGTGGGTTTCCCTTAATTCTATGTAGAAGTAGACCTAGAAAACTATTCCCTTCCTAACTTGCACCAAGAAAATCCTTAAAAAAAAAATAACTACCATAAAAGCTTCAAAGTCTGTGTTGAAGAGATAGTGAAAATACCTACAACACATATAGTTATGAAGCCCACAAATTTTCTAAAAACATACTAAGATTTTACATACTTCCAACTAGACAATAATTAGAGAACTAAAAAGGGAAATTAGTTTTTAGAAAAAGGAAAAACAACTCCACATATATCAATCATCAATAAGCATAATAAAACAACTAAAACAAACTTCATTCACAATTTTTTGCAAATAATAAAATAATAATAAAAAATTCAAATGAAATGCAATACATAAACTAAACTCTTTTACAAGCTATAATATAAATCTCCCTCTCACACAATTATACATCCTTAAAAGAAACACCATTAATTTTAAAGAGTTGGTAGGATACTTGAAAGTTAACCCTAAGTGATTAAGACCTTAATCAATTATATTACAACATTTTACCAAACATACCATCAATAATCATTTTGTATTAAAGAAACGGTGACACTTGCAATAATGAAACATATATTACATTGACACTTGTATTATATATATGTTATACTCATAACATATATACATTATGTAAATTTAAGTCTCGATTGAACATATGTTAATCTATTAACTCCTCAAACAAATATTTATAGAGAAAAGAAATCGTTATATACAACCCATAGAATTGCTTATGAGTATAATGCTATAACCCTTATCACAAACTAGAGATGCAATCTTGAAAAGACTCTCTTTTGAAACATTTATAGAGAAAAGAAATTGTTATATACAAACCATAGAATTACTTCTAAATACAATACTACAAAACTTATCATAAACCAACCATGCAAACCTGAAAGGGCTCTATTATAAACCCCTCATTTCAATAGAGGCTTGAGACAAATTGTGAAAATTCCCATTCCATGCACATGATTGATATCAAATGTAAACATGATGGATGATAACATATAACACCTATGGAATATTGATAGAACGTGGTCACAATAGCGAAGGAACAATTGGTTATGATGATGCAATATCACTTTCTTTGTTTTCTTAAATAATGGATAGTTTTTTCTAATTTTTTTTTTCTCTAGCAGAAAAACTATTATTCAACAAAATTTCATAAGAAATTAGATTATTTCAATAGTTAAATTTTTTCTCTAGTAGAGAAATTATTATTTAACAATATTTAAAAAAACATGAGAGTTAAATTATTCGAAAAGCTAAAATATTTCCTCAAACAAAAGAATATTATTCAACAATATTTCTAACAAAAGAATATTATTCAACAATATTTCATAAGAACTAGATTATTCCAATAGCTAAAAACATTTCCTCTAACATAAAAAATAATAAACTAGTATGTAACAACATTCCAAAAAACCAACAGCATGGAAGTATAGTTGTGCTTTCCTTCAAAATAGATCACCTTATTAGGTAGTTGGCAGAGGTCCCTAAACTGTTGCAAACACCCCTACAAGCAATTGGTCAGGGGGAGTTTATTACTGATATGAGAGGACTTTATTACTAATCTGATTTGTTTAAGATGGGATGATTAAGATCAAGGAGATAGACAGGCTGGCGACCACCAGAGCCATAGCGGCTTGAGTGGTGAGAGTGATGGGATCACATGGGCCTCATCATGTTTTTGGTGATCAGATGATTACCATAAAGAGGGTACTGGAGGGAACCTACTTTGGGTGGGCCCAGATGGTGTATACAGTTACCATATAGTCACTGGTTCTTAGCAACCACTATAAGCAACCACATATATATGATAAGCAATAAACCAACTCCCTCATTTAAGAATTAGATTATTCTTATAACTATTATATACAGTATACTACAGACTTCGATTACCTAAATTAAGAAACAAGGGTAAAGTCAATATAACCAAAGTGGGAGATTAAAAATGAAGATTTGTTAACAAAAATAAAAGCTTGCAAAAGTTTAATAAGAAAACAATAAAGGCATGTGCATTTTATTTTGTTGAGAAAAAGCATGAAATCTCCCTTCACTGGAATGTTCCTTATCTAATCTCCCTTTATAAGGCCTAAGATCTAGTCTCTCAACATACTTTTTGATCTTATAGATTGAAAATGTTAATAATTAATAAAAATTAAAAGGTCTAACATGTTAACATAACATAATATAACAAGGTGATCTGCTAAAAGGCAGCAAGTCCCCGCCTTTTGATATTGATCAAATGTGCATTTGTCCCATAAGATTTACATGAGTACTATAAGATCCAGATTTCCACACCATTGCATTAGTAATATAAGCTCCAGATTGCCACACCTATTTGTCCAATGCAACTTTATTCAATTGGGAGAAGCGAGGAAAATGCCATTCAAGCATGCTCATAACGGGTAGAAAACAAAACAGCCAAAGCAAATTTCTTTGGTTACTAAAATTAATGGTATTGGATGCATAGATTGCACAACCCCAGTGCACTAAGGGTTTTGATGCACTCTATGGAAAGAACGATTTACTTATTACCCATATGCATCATCTATGAATATTACTTTGTGCATAGAGTATGTAGATTGGTCCTTGACACTATTTGTGCATGCTATGTTATTGTATCAAATATATCACTTCTTGCAATCATGTTAATCCTTAAATGCAAGATTTTGTATTGTATGTAACCTCAAAATGCTTTTTTTGCTTTTTTGGATGCTTGTTTGCTTCCAATATGGTTTCTTTTTAGTTTGAGATACTCAAAGGAATGATGTTATTGATAGTTACTTTCTTTTTTTATGGCTATGGTTAATGAAATATCTTGCAAAATAGCTTAAAATTGAATGAACAAAAGGACCTTTGTTTTTTGGATGGTTATAAAATACATGACATGAGAACAGTGTAAGAGAAACAAATACACAAGAAACAAGTGTGGGGAAAATAATTTGGTTGTTGACACTTTTAAAGAGAATTTGACACTTGTTTGTTTCTTCTTAGATGGCATTGAGGAAGATGTTGATAAAAAGGCATCCTGGTTGTTGAAAGCATTTCTTTTTGGCACGACATTATATACTGGATGCTATTTTTTACCATTAATGGGTATGCATGCAATTTTTCTTCAATTATTGTAGGTTAAATCAAAGTTTTGTACAATTTCATTAAATCATAGATAGCAGCATGAAAGAAAATGTTTGGTTTCTTGGTAGTATTGAAGTATTATTTTGTTTGAATTTATTTTTGTTGCATAACTGTTTTTTGTAAATAATCTAGGGGATAGCATGCTTCAACAGTTGGTGGCAATTCGATTGTAAAGCCACAATATGCAATTTCGGGGTATTTGCGGTTGAAGATGATTATGATGAGTGTTTCTTTATATTTTTTTCAAACACAGTTTCAAAATACACTTGGTGTTGTCATTTAGTCAGTCCTGTTTTTAGAGGAAAAACCAACTAAATCTACAGACAAACATACCAACTCTTTCCAACTCCACCCATTCCATCGTTTCCATGCATAAGGCACTAATGTACACAGCCATTATCCAATATCTTTTCCTCCATGACCTGGGTATGTTGGTAAAAATATTTGCAAAAAGTACCAAGGCATTATTGTTGTAAAGGAAAGTTTCGTATGGATAGGGTTTAAGAGTCCATCAACGTACTGGGGTTGAAAGAGAGATGCACAATGTTCAGCAAGCATATATAAGCAAGTTTGAGATATTATAATGGTTCATACCTTAACAAATGAAGGTTGATCCAAGCAACCCTTCAATCCTCTTCTTGCTCCTCTCACTCCTCTTGCTCCAAGAGACCTGCAAAACGAATTATACCTTCCTCAAACCAATATGACCACATATAAAGTAATGATAATCAAAGAAATAATAGAAACTATTTTGGTTAACATAAACATATGATCATAAACAAAGATTCAATCACACATTGAACAATGATTTGGGAAGAAGAAGGACATCACATCTTTATTAATCCTGAAAACAAGTACAAATATACCTTCTCTTTAAGTTTGGCACTTCATGAAACCTTGATCTGGGTCTACTGCTTCTCTTCTCCAAGGAACTCAGCCTCCAAGCTCTGCAACACAAGGGGATGATCACTAGGGCAAAGGTGTGGGCAAAGAGAGTCCCAATTCCTCTAGCATGACAATGAAAGAGTTCAAGTCTCCTCTCATGGACCTCCCTACCTCTATTTATATTCTTTATGAATATTTAGGGTCGAAGACAAAGTAGTTACAACTGAAGGATTCAGTTGCATAACTACCCAAACTACCCGAATTTCGAAAAACGTATTTTTTTGACATTTTTGGGAGGAATACACGGGTTGTAGAGACATCAATCGCGTATGTAGGGGGTATACGCAGGTTGCAATGAAAAAAATCACGTATTTAAGGCATACACGAGTATTATATATAACAAGTCACGTACATACGTGGGTTTCCTTAAGGAAACTTAAGTATACATAAAAAAAGCTCATTTTAAGGGTACTTTTAGGCATTTTCAGACTTTGGTGTCTTCTGGAAAGTTTTAGCTAGCTCAGATACCTTTCCAACAGTGCTGAGATGGGGAAAATGGAGGTATAGAACTCAAGATATGGGTCCTCCAAGTTAGGTGTTTTTTTAGTGACTTTCATGAAGTGTCGTCATGGAAGTGTCGACATGCGACGAAATCATGGGAAAGTGGTCATAGGCAGAGATGTGTCATTTTGGGCTATAACAGATGCCCCCTAATGTATGAGGTTAGAGGGGAAGGTGATAGATGAAATAAATTATAAAGGAAACATCTGAGTATGGAGAGAGCAGAGAATCCAAGATCGAAAGGCTCGAACAAAGGTACTTGAAAGAGAGATAAATGTCAGACAAAACTAATCTCTGGGACATATAAGGCCATATACAAATCATCACCATAAAGATACAAGTGGATCCAACATATGTATAACTGATGAAACTATCATGGTCGCTCAATATGCAAAAAGGCGCCATATCAAATCTAAAGGAGTCATGGCCAGAAATGAACAAGGTGGATCCATGCTCAACAATCGATCATAGCCACAAGAATACAAGGTGGATCTATGTCTCAACAAAATGTCATATAAAATGTAACAAGGTCTTGCGCAACTCAAGCAATAGCAAAATGAAGATGCTACTGTTGGCCCAAGGTATTCAATCCAAATCACCCAAAAAAGGTACAAATCCTAACCATGTGAATAAAGGAGCTAAATTCAAACATAGAGGAAACTGTTTGATTATCGGTCAACGATGAGAACCGTTAACAAACACGAGGGAAACCACCATTAATGAAAATGGTCCCCAAGGTACCTAGTACATTCTAACAAGTGTGAATACAAGGACTTGAAGTCGAACAATTGAAGAATCCATTGAGTAGGAGATATTAAGGTATTCCCACTACCCAATAGCGAGGGGAATTGCCACTGATGACTACAATCCCCAAGTTACAGTCATAAAACTCTAAATCTCATTCCCAGAGAAATATGTGTTGTAGCCGATAGGAAGAGATCTGTTGGAAGGAAGGCATTAAGGCATCCTTCATCATCCAACATGAGGTAATTCAAAGACTAATTGGATCTGGAATTGGTACAGAATTTTACGACAAGGACCGCCAAAGACATGATGTAATGAACTAATACCAGGGAATGGTTGACACAAAAGGTCAAGGAAACTGCAGAATGGCCGACAAAGGTTTAATCCTTAAATAATGAGCACAACACAAAAAGTGACTTATGCATCTTTTGACACGAAAGAACCAACAACACAAATCTGCAATATAGGAGACATTAACAGATTCCCCATATAATTGGAAAAGAAACCAACCAGAGGAGTAAGAAACTCTGAATTGGGATAAGGTCAAAATACTAGGACCCATCTGTTGATAGACTCAAAACTGGTTCTTTGTTTAAGGAAACAAGACTTGCTGCCATGATGTAAAAACATGTGAATGAAATTCCCTTCCCCTCTTTCTTGTAAAGTTTTAACGAGTCCAAGAAACCAAACTCGGGACCTTCTTCATTTTTGGCAAGCTTGAAGAAGAGACAAAAGAATGCTTGATAAAGTACTGATTTGTGGATTTTACGAGCCTAAAATAGTACATGCTCGATGGTGTTTTCATAGTTTAGAGAGTCTGAAAACTCCAAAGAAGACTCCAGGGGGGGAATTTTTCGTCTAATTTAGTCTCCTGAGGTTGGAAAAGTATAAAACAAATGGCATAAGAACTCTCTTAGCTTTCGAAGAAGTAAGGTGCACCTTTTTCGTACTTAGTCAGGAAGGTCTGAAAAAGGTTAAATTACCACCTACCCAATGCTCCTTCAAAAGCAACATATATCATGAGTTTTACGAGTGTGAAGGAAGACAATATCACTCAGAAAGATCCATTTGATTACGAGAAATGGGGCTTACAACAATAAACTTGATTATTTGTTATTAGGGTTTAACGAGCATAACAAAGACATAAAGTACACTCAGAATCTTTTTCATGTTTGGGTCCAGAGCATGAAAATGAGAAAACTAAGCTCATACTGGGGGTTCCTTTTCCGTAAATTTAGTCCCTTAGGTCCGGAAAAGTGATAAATCTATGCCTGAGAATACTCTTCTTAATTCCAAAGAAAAGAGAGTGTTCCTTTCTCGTATTATTCCACATGGTCCGAGAAAGTGATAACCTAACACCAATGTGGATTCCCATTCAAATATTCTTAACGATCCTGAATGGACAAGTTTACTCAGCAGTCAAGTCTATTTTGACGAGTCATAACTGGGCCTAAAGAAACTCAATATCTTTCCCGTGAAGTTTTAATGAGTCTGGAAAATTCAACTCGTTGCCTCCTTACTATTTTTAACGAGCTCGAAGGAGAGCAGAAAGAATGCTCTAAATGCGAGGAGACAAGTGTCATAGGCAGGAGAAACTAGTTCCAAGCACAAGGAACAAACCTATGCATAATGCAAGGAAATAGAGCAAGATAAAGACACTCGGGTAACGTCTCCTCAAGGTAAAGGATGTCAAGTTGCAAAGGAAAAATGATACAAGGCTTAGCGACGATGAGAACAAAGATGAGGGCTTATACAATGAGCTAAAAGCGTGGAAGCCAGCATCAAGATCATAAGCGTGAGCAGGGAACATGCAAATGCAGTTACATCTTGAACAATAAAAGAAGGCCAGTAAATAGTTGTGAATCTAACTAAGAATCATGTCTCCAAGAAACAATAACATCAGGACCATATTCAGCATAAAATTTCTGATACATGTCACTTTGGCAGAAACACATGTGACTTTGCTATCTTCTACAAATGGTAAAGTCAAGGCAGAATCGACTGAAGAATATTCTATAGTACCAAGGTTTGAGGGTTTATAATCAATCATTATCAACCTCATAAGGAGAGCAAAAGTCAACAAGGGAGATAGAGTATGCAGGAAAAAACTAGTATCACAGGAGTTGAAAAATTCATAAGAAAAATCAAACTCATCAGGATCATTGACTTGCTGATCAAAGGGAGAGTCCAACAAATAAAAAAGGCCAACATAAGAACACCGATCCATGGGAAGATCATGCTTACTAAGCAAATCAGGGTTAGACTTAGTCACAACTGAACCAAAATCCAAAAGAAGGTTAGATTGTATCAAAGACTCTAGGAAGACTTTATTCAAAGAAAGGAAATCATCCAAGATATGAAACATGTCTAAACTTTCAAATAGATCGACAGGGTGGATAGCAGGATCCATAGTCTGTATAGGATGACTGAACTAGTCAACTGCTGGGACCAAGTCTCTAGAAGGTAAGCAAGAAAACAGAGGTTGCTTCTCGGTAGAAATTGAACGAAAAGGACATGAGGCCACATAGCTTACCCGTGGCGGGGTAGTTCCTACAGAAACACTGGGAATTAATAAAGGAAAGACCTGGTCTCTAGTTGGGTCAAGAGAGGGATCAAGAAAATCCAACTGATCAATAGTGAAAATTTCTTCACCATGATTAAAGTACATCACACGAAAGAATGTTGACACCACAGCTTGCATGGCATAGACATAATCACGTCTAGGAGCATATTGAAGTCCAAGGGGTCTTCTATCACCATGAAGTCAACTAAGACGGTCTTCCCACCTAAAGTAACAGGTGTTTGAGCAAGAATTCCCAAGGCTATACAAATTATTCTATCAAATGCTAGTAACTGACTAGTAGTCGACACAAGGCTGGGAGATCCCATGCCTTGCCAAGTAGGAGTAGACAAGATACTAACTGGGGCACCTTCATCAACAATACAATGAGCAATCGTGCATGGTTCAACTTTGACCTTTATCTGGAAAGGTGCATCATAAGGAAGGAGCGGCTCAAGTAGGCTATCCCAATCAAAGGAAGCAATCCGAGAGCTTGGTGGGGGTTGATTCGAACACTAGTACAAGTGATCAATTTTGCCACGGCAAAATGTGGCAATATCCACGAAAAAGCGTGGATATTGCCACGTCTAAGTGTTTTTTTTTCCGTGGAAACAATTTCGTCGCAATAGAGACGACCCCTAATTTGCGTTGCAAGAGCGACAATGTTCTATATTTCGTTAGATGTCTAAGCCATCGCTATATCCACACTTGGCCGTCTCTGTATCCACGCCTGGCCATCGCTGTATCCACGCTCTGTATAAGGTTTAAAAAAAAAATGCAAACCAGGGAATAAGATGTCGCTATAGCCACGCCTTGCCGTCTCTGTATCCACGCCTTGCCATCTCTGTATCCACGCCTAGCCATCATTGTATCCACGCTTTGTATAAGTTTAAAAAAAGAAAGAAATGCAGGGCAGATCCACCGCCCTTTGGTTGAATAGTAAATTAAGGGCAGATCCCATGAGGAGACCCAGTTTTGAATCTTGTGGACACCTCTTGCACACCAATCTGAACACCAAGAATGAAGCAGTAGCAAATACCAGGCCATTTACTAATCACTTTGCTTAACTAGAATGCAATGTTACTCTACTGCATCGACACCGAATTGCGCCAAACTGTTGACTTGTCTTAAATAAATCTTCAAGGATAACAAAAGTACAAAGAAAAATGGTGGAAATTTGAGTTCATTCTCCACTTGAAAACCATAGTTTAATTTGGAGAGAGCAAATATCAATACTCTCTATAATTTGAACACATTTATTCCCTCATTTGAACACATTTATTCCCACTCTGAAAATTTTGTTCAATCCAAAATGTTGTTTCGGAATCGTCTCCATGTGAGGAGCTAAAATACAAGCCTTCCTTTTCCATCATACAGGAACAAGAAAGGAAATTTCAACAATTGCTAGCACTGCCCCAATAATGCCTGTTTCTTTGCATTGTACACTTCTCTCTCCCATGGGGGTATTCTATAAAAAGATCTTGTAGCTCTGCCTATAGGTTGTCACAAACTCCCCGTGTCTGAGACATACAATTTCTGGGGAAAAAACTTGCATGCTGCCACACACATGACTATTATACAACCGATTGATGAAAGAACAGGGAGCCATCATGGGATGTCAAGCATCTAAATAATGGACAATGGACAGTACCACAAAGATATCACACCCTCACAACTTTGTTTGGACATGTAGAGTTACTAGTACAAAAGCAGGATCCAGTCCATATGTTTGCAAGACAAGAAAAATCATTGTCAATATTTCGGTGTTCTAGGCCACATGATCCTCTCTTTTTACTGAGCCACTGCCAACACCCTTAGGTAGTGGTGGTTTAATAATCTTTCCAAGGGACTTCTGCCTGTATCTACCTCGCATTCGTTTCAGTTTTTCTTTGGATTTTTTCTTTTTCAATGCTTTTAGGTGGTGGCGATGATTTTGTTCCCTTTCATAAATCCCTTGCCAGAGTATTTCTCCAGTGGAAGGCCATAGCCATCTTTTTGCATGGTGCTCATAATCTGCCTCCTCTGCCAAATCCTCATCCATGGCCTTTAAAAGACTGAAATCAAACCATTTTTCCCACATATGACCTCTCTGATGCTCCAGCCTGTGTTGCTCTTGCATTACACTTGTTTCTGGATTCACATAAATCATTCTTCTTGCGCTATGATATGCCCACACATTCATAAGCAACTCCAGAACCCTATAGTAACAGTGCTGACCCTGGTAAAAAAACAAACAATCATCAATACTCATACCATTCAGTGGGGGTAGACCACAGAGGGAACTGCCTCTGGTGAACCACTTAAGATTCCATCAACCTCGCTAGTGAACCTATGCACAATGTCTTGGACAGATTATGAATATAAAATGCCAATTGAAAAAAGATTAAGTGTTTATTCAATACTTACCTCCATCTTTGAAAGGCTCAAGCAGCATGTCCCATTATTATGATGCTCTTCATAATGCTATGCATCCAAGGAATCAACAAACATTCTGCAACCAAGGACAAGAAGGTACCAAGACCGATGTTTATAACTAGAATCAAAATTTGTCATTGTAACATACCTAGCACTACAAACATAGTTACACATACCTTGCAAACATAACTAACTCACAGAAACGATGATGTTGGCATTGCCCAGCTATGCAAAACAGACTGGGAGTCCCCGTTAATAGGCATCGGTGGAAGTCCATTCCAACTTGCAGGCAGGTTGTACATGTTTTTGAATGCATCAGAGAACACAACCCTGCAGAGTTCCAATTGAAAGGATGAGCCAAATTTGTAGATTTGATAGCTTGCAAAATGATTGAATCTATCCAGGATGAAAATATTTTTGCTTATATCTATCTGATCTCTGTTCCATTAGCATCATAAATTAGGAAAGGATACTAAGAGAAGGGATCCACAGTCCACCTCGAGGCTCGCACTGCCTTGTATAAAACCACTTCCAAATACTAGCTAAATACAGAAAACCCTATATGATTTATCTCCTGCTTGGCACTGAGTTCTGCTAAGCAAAATAATGTAAATTTGACTAGATATTGCACTTGTTTTCATTTTTCTTAAAATAGCTGATGACCTAGTTCAAAAACTTTACAAGTTGCTTGTAACTACTGTAGTGTTAATTCGTGTAATTCACTTGGAGATATAGGTCTGTGAGAACACACAGATAATTAGATTAGATATTTTCTATCACCTTAAAGTTCAAATTTATCTTTTCAAAATACCGATGGCATCTCCTTTGTAAAAGTTGAATATTTAAATTATCTATTCAGTAGTTGCATCAATTGTTTTTGGTCATCAATGGAAAGAAATATAATCTCTCTTAAATAAGAGGTCCTGAGCTGCTTTAAGAGTGCACAAATTCTAATTGAGTTCAGACTCTTTTGCAGTGATGGATTAAATAGGCTAAACAAACTAGCGGTCAAGCCAAAAATTATTGTTTTCACTAGCAATCTGTTGAGAAATACTGTTAAGTCATAATAAGTTTCACTAGAATCAACTACATTTTGTAGAATTTTGAAGTAGGCAACAACATTTTAAAGCATGTTTTTGAAATTTACTTTTCTCTATCTTAATAGAAATAAAGAATAGAAACCATCTGACAATATCCAATAGTGCAGAACAACCCTTATTAGACTTTACTTGAATAAAGACGTTAACAAACTATAGAATAGATTTGCAAATTTAAGGACGTCAGTGAACTCAGACCACTTTGCAGACACTGTTAACCAATCGATTCTATGTAATCTCTTGCACAATAAATTGAGTTAAGATCTGAAAATTTTCCTAAACCAAGTCCCCACCTACTTTAAGAATAGAGGGAAAAACGTACAAGTCAGTGAAAGTTACTTGGATTTGATAGAAACTGTATGAAGCAACATAAATACCATTCAAATATTAGTTGGTGTCAGATTAATTTCATGCATTACAAAGTTTCCCTTAGTCTAACTTATCCTCTAGTGTAAAGGGTTCATACTGCAGGTTGCTCTGCTATAAGTCATAGCAAATACTAATAGTTAAAGCCTAACAAAAACATTTCAAGCAATTTAAATTTTTCAGTATATCCATATCTAAGTATCTAAACCTACATTCTTCCATCGAACTTGAAGAACACCTAGTAAATCAAGTTCTGAAGGTAGAGGATGGGAGGTTTGCTTATACTGATGATGCTCTTGTTCTTGTAGCTCGCATTCTTATTATAAGGACATCCACAGGGTCCAGTTTGGGAGATGACTCCTTAAGACTCAAAATCTGCAAAGGCTACGCTAGTTTTATTGTTGAGAAAGTGAAAGGTACATATTCAGGGTGCTTAAATATCCAAGAAGTTTGTGCAAGTCTTCCATCCCTATTCTTTGCCAAGTACAAAAAAGCAAATTCAAATAGAATAATAGAACAAAAAATGTCAATAAAGTGATTATATAAGAACCTTACATGTTATCAAGGTCAATAAATTCTACCTTCACCAGTTCTGCTGTAAGTCTGTACAGTCCATCAGGAACAGGCTCATTTACCTCTGGACGCAGGTAGTACTGGAATTTAAATCCAAGAATGTGTGCAACATGAGATTGTCAAGAATTGAGAATTAAAAGATTAGCTATAACCCATGATAAATACAAATTTTCCAACTTTTCTTGATTCTCCAGCCAACCATCAATATATCTATATAT